>JAJPUD010000077.1:887234-905177 GCA_023553655.1 Myrmecobius fasciatus | reverse complement strand
AGCATAATAGATTCTGCTCCAGCCTTTTACCTTCACCCTGTATGTATCTCTATGTTTTAGATGTGTTTCTTGTATACAACATATTGTTGGATTCTGGTTTTTAATCCAGTCTGCTATCTGCTTCTGCTTTAAGGGAGAGTTCATTCCATTCACATTCACAGTTAAAATAACTAATTCTGTATTTCCTGCCATCTTATTTACCCTAGCTTATGCTTTTCTCTTTCTTATCCCCTTTCCCTCCTCCCTACTATTTTGCTTTTGAAAACCACTTCCCTCAAACAATCCTTCCCCTTTAGAGCCCCACCCACCCTTTTTTCCCCCCCTTTCCCTCCTTATAAGTACGTCTATTATTCCCTCTGAGCCAAATCTGATGAGATGGAGATCAACCCAATTCTCATTCCCCTCCCTTTTCTCCCCTCAATCATTATAGGTTTTCTTTGCCTCTACATGTGATGTAATTTCCCTTATTTTACCTCCTTTTCCTCTTCTTCCAGTGTTATCCCTTTTCTACCTCTAATTTCTTTTTCAGTTTATCATATCATAAGATTCATAAAATCACAATAAACATATAATAATAATCATAAAATCACAGTAATCATATGATAATAATCATAAAATCACAGTAATCATATCATAATCATAATGTAATAATCGATTCACAAAATCAACCCTCATTCTATAAGTATCTATAACATAAATATAGTTCTCAAGAGTTATTTTTTCTTGTTACCTTTTTATGTTTCTCTTGTGTTCTGTGTTTGTAGATCAAATTTTTTGTTCAGTTCTGGTCTTTTCAGTAGAAATAGGTGAAATTCTCCTATATCATTGAATGACCATCTTCTTCCCTGGAAGATAATGCTCATTCTAGCTGGGTAACTTATTCTTGGCTGTAATCCAAGTTCCTTTGCCCTTCGGAATATCTGATTCCAGGCCCTTCTATCCTTCAAAGTAGAAGCTGCTAGGTCCTGTGTGATCCTAATTGTAGCTCCCCGATATTTAAATTGTTTCTTTCTGGCTTCTTGTAATATCTTTTCCTTGGTATGATAGTTCTGGAATTTAGCAACGATATTTCTGGGGGACTTAATTTTGGGGTTTCTTTCAGCAGGTGATCAGTGGATTGTTTCAAGGAGTATTTTGCCTTCTGGGTGTAAAATATCAGGGCAGTTTTCTTTTATGATTTCCTGGAATATAGTATCCAGGTTCTTTTTTTCATCATGGCTTTCAGGAAGCCCTATAATCCTTAGATTGTCTCTCCTAGATCTATTTTCCAGGTCAGTTGTTTTTCCTAGGAGATATTTCATGTTTTTCTCTATCTTTTCATTTTTTTGTTTTTGTTCAACTGATTCTTGAAGTCTTGATGAGTCATTCATTTCCAATTGTTCGATTCTAATTTTTAATGTCTTATTTTCTTCAGTTACTGTTTTTAGTTCCTTTTGCAATTGACCAATTACATTTTTTTGTTCATTGCATTCTTTTTCCATTTTTTCTATTTTATTTTGCAGTGATCTCATTTCATTTCCCCATGTTTCTTCTAACTCTCTTTTAAGATTTTTTATGCAATCTTCAAAGAAAGCCTTGTGACATGGAGACCAATTTATGTCTCTCTTTGGGGCTTTTTCTGGCGTTGCTTTACCTTTAGGGGCCTCAGGATTTGAGGTCTGTTCTTCCCTCTCACCATAAAAGTTGTCTATGGTGAGAGCTCTTTTTGGTTTTTTATTCATTTTTTTTTTTAAAGGTGTGAGGTCTGTTTAGGGCAAAGGTGGGACAGCTGCTTTAATTTGCCCTGGGGCAGTTCTGCTGATTGAGTTATTTCAGGAACTGGGCAGTTCTGCTGATTGAATTATGTCAGGGGCTGGGCAGCTCCGCTGATTGAATTATTTCTGGTGCTTATCAGTCCTGTTGTTTGATTGCTTTAAGGTGCTGTGTAATGGCAGCTAGGTCCGATGCTCATCAGGGGTTCAGTGGTTCACAATCTATCCCCCTCAAAAGGCAGACCCTCCAAACCACCTGCCCACAATCAGGACAAATTGTTCCAAGAGGCTCGCAGAAGACTCCCAGGTGTGTGAAGAGCACAACGCTCCCACTCCTGTTCTGACTCCTGTTCCAGTTCCCTGCTCCAGCTCCCTGCCCCGGTCTCCCTGCGCTGCAGTCTGGGTTCAGTAGGCCACCCCCTGCCCCATTAAAACAGACCTGTTTTGAGGTTCTTCCAGAGTATCTTCTTCTAGAATCGTGTTGTTCTCCAGATATTGTGGATTTTTTTGCTTCAGAATCAGTCTAGAGGCTTCATATGTTGTTGGTTTGAGGGGAGGTTAGAGGAGGTTACAGAGACTCCTGTCTGATCTCCGCCACCATGGCTCCACCCCCCGAAGGAAGTCCGGTACATTAGCCTTTGACAGAGATACTTTCTAAAAGAAGAATTACTTAGGATATTTCAGTCAAAGAAATATATTGTTATGACTAAATTTTGGGTACCTCATCCCCATCACCCAGTGCACAATATATCACAATGATCACCTCTTCTACCCTCAAATAAATACAATTACAATAGGGGAAACAGTCTCAGAGATTAAAAAAAAAGACACTAAAAGATAATTGACTCCCAGTCACACTGATCTTCTGTAAAATATGCTCTAGTTGCCTGACTCACTGTTAACTTCCTATGTGGAATTTTATTTATGTCTAGAGTCACAGAGGCCAGTTGCCAAATATTTTAGTAACAGTCCTCCTTCTCCATATGTATGTGGAAAAGTTGTGCCAGCATAAGGCCTGATATAGTCTTTTTTTTTTTTTGGAATATTGACGCCAACTGCTATCTCTTGCCCCATAGCTCAATTCTCCTCCTTTCACAGCTTCATAAATACTATGTTTTGAAATCTGTATGGTCTAACTCACTTATTTTAAAAATGAAAAAACTGATACTCATTGAAATTGAGTGAAATTCATGAAATTCTCATGGTCACAACATTAATGTCCAAGAAGTCATTACAAGCCAAGTCTTTTACTTTTTATTCTAATACTATTTCAACTGAATTAGTCACTTTTCTCCTGAAATAATTTCATGTCATTTTGATATGATAGCATTTTTATAAAAAAGAGGAAACATGATCACCTGTTTGTAAAATAGTAAATGCATATAGTTTCAATTTTCAAAAATGTTTTATTTTACATTTACTTTACATTAACTCACTAACTTTGTGAGGTCAGTAAGAGAGAGATCATTAGTCTTAACTTACAGATGAGGATACTGGACATAGAAAGGATGACTATGTTGGCTGTACCAAACAACTAGCATGAGAGCCAAGTCCATAAGCCAGATCCAGTGTTCCTCTCCCTAAGAACAGCTCTTCATGGGGGTGAAAAAACAGGCTCATAAGTATAAGGTATATCTACAAGGGACCAACAAATCAGTATGCAAAAAAATTGATCTCATCTGATAGACCCAAAGAAGCAGAGTAGAATAGTCAGAAGGACATAAAGGACATAAAAATTTGTCACAACACCTGAAACTATTGACTGTGTAATCTTGGCTTACTTACTTGGTTTCACTTACTTGAAACTGACTGATTTAAGCAGATGAGGAAAAAAAGAAAAAAAACTGAACTTTTATGGTGATCTTTGTATAGATTTTAAAATAATAGACTTAATTGTGATAGAAGGATAAGGGATTATGATAAAGATTGAGATAGGGAAAGGGATGGGAAAAGAAGAAAAAGGAAGGGAAGAGGAAAGGAGCAGGAAGGGGAAGGGCGAGATCGGGGCAAGGGGAAAGATAAGGGGAAAGAGAGAAGGGAAAATTTTTATATAGTTTTTTTGTCTTTTTTAATTTTTTTTATTAAAGCTTTTTATTTACAAAACATATGTATGGGTAATTAATTCTTCAACATTGACACTTACAAAGCTTTCCATTATAAATCTTTCCTTCCTAGTCCCCTCCCCTCACCTAGATGGCAGGAAGTCCACTACGTGTTAATTATATTAAAATACTTGACAAGTCGAATATATGTATACATATTTCCATATTTATCTTGCTGTGCAAGAACAATTGTATCTACAAGAAAAAAATTCTGAGAAATGAAACCCAATGCAAACAAACATCGATAGAGAGCATGAAAATGATATGTTGTGGTACACATTTCATATACCTCTCTCTGGGTGTATATGGCTTTCTTCACTGAACAATTGGAACTGGTTTGAAACATTTCATTGTTGAAGAGAGTCATGTCCATTAGAATTGTTCATCATATAGTCTTATTGTTGCTGTATACAATGATCTCCTGGTTCTGCTCATTTCACTCAGCATCAGTTCATGCAACTCTCTCCAGGCCTCTCTGAAATCATCCTGCTGGTCGTTTCTTACAGAACAATAATATTCTACAGAACAATAACATTCTTATATCATAATTTATTCAGCCATTATCCAATTGATGGGCATCCATTCAGTTTTGAGAGGGAAATTTTTTAAAGTAAATTAAACCCTTCAAACAGTACTTCTGAGTTGGTATCAGGATTGGAATTGGGAGGATACTATTTTCAATGGTCATTTCATTAGTTGGTACCTTTTACAATGCTTATCATAATAAGAAATTCTTGACATAGAAAATCCTTCTACTGATTCCAACAACCCATGTGAAATACTTACTCTTAAAGAACTTCCCAAGTAGTTACAAAGCTAAGGGAAATTATTTACCCATGGTTACACAGTTGGCATAAGTCAGAGATATGACTTGAACCAAGTCATTGGTTCTGAGGCAAGTTCCCAGTATTCTATATAGTATAGTAAAATGGGTACAGGACTTGACTTGGCATCAGAAAGACAGGGATTTAAATCCCACCTCAGATACTGGATATGGATTCAAAAAATCTGGGTTTGAACTTTTGTTATGTGGCTTTCAGCAAATAACATAATCTTTCTGAGTTTGATTAATCTGTCAAATGAAGATAATGATATCGCTAGTACCTAAGGCATAGATTTGTTTTGAACATTGAGTATATGCACATATACATATTTGTGTATATAATATAGAGAAATAATATATCTATATTACATATATACCATATAGATAAATATATATATATATATGTATAGGTAGACACACAGATACGTATATATGGATATGCTGGCATATATGCATATATATATATATATACACACACACACATATATATATGTAAGTATGTATGTGTATGTATACACACACATACACACACCTAAAGGTATTGATTAAGTGTCAACTCCTACAACTCAAATGGAGCAACATACAGAATAGGAAGTGGAAGAGATAAATAGGGTCCCCAGAGACATAGTAGGAAGGAGAAGAATCATGGTGGCAAGAGGTCAAGATCAATGAACAGCAATACAAGTTGCAGAATTATAGGCCCAGAGGCAATAAGTGATACTTGAAATTGTTAAAAGAGTAAACAATAACATAATAATGAAGCTCAAAAAGCATAGGATCTCAGGTCATGTTACAAAAATTTGGTATTAGATTCAGCAACAATGCCTCAAATTCATAAAAATGCCTTCCCAGTCTACTACACTAAAATAGTTTGTGAAGTCTTCTTATGCCATCCTATAAGCAACCAAAATCAGTCAATTGTTTGATAAAATATATTCAGGAAGAGAAATTAAGCACATTTTAATATAAATGATAGATGACATCTTATTCTTTTTAAAAATTTTATTACCTTAGATTTCCACTTTCTGCAAACCAACTTTGTTCCATCTTAGTAAATTGTTGAATCTCTTTGGAAGAAAGAAAAAAAATAAAATAAAAACTAAATAGGTCAAATATCAATGATAACTGTTATCATCATTTTATTCATACCAAGCAAGTATTTATTGAATAAATAAGAATGGAAGAGGGAGGGAAGAAAAATGATTTGTGAATGATAATAGCATGTAAGTCGGGGCAGGTAGAGCAGAACAGATGGAGCAGGACAGAAAGGGAGCAAATCGAAGTCCACTTGGAGATAGCATGAAGGAGATTCTTCAGCTACACAAAGTAGAAATCACATCATAAAATAATGAATTATTAGAGCTGATAAATCATTAAGAATGCATGAGTTGCTTACTATTTAAAACAGCTTGGTTAATAGAACCTGCATACTTTAAAGATGTTATAATAAACAAAATATTATAAATGTTTATACAGTTGACAAGATCTGGAGAAAAAGGACTACAGAAAACGAGAAATATAAAGAATGAATTCAGAATAAATTATATAAACATATATTTTGTGTATATCTCTCTGTGTTAGGTTGGTGCATTCTAAATCAGTGTGCTTATCTTGACACAAATTAAATACCCCATTTCAAATTATTAATCTAAAATTAGAGTGACGCTTCTGAGCTCAACTAAGATTTATAATCACTAAATAACAAGTTTAATATAACAATATTCAGTTTGCATATTTCCAAACAGAATAGAAAACACAAATTTTCTATTGTTCTATTTTCTTTATATAAAGGTATACCACTATTTAATCATTTTATTAATCATAGCTATTATAAATTCTTATATTTTCTGTTTTTCTACTTAGCCCAACCAAATCAATAAAAATTTGTAAAGAAGTAGTCACAGGATAGCAAGATTCTTTGACATCTAATTGCCAAAGCCTCACTGGAGAAATATAAAAAGCTCCAGAGTTGTGAACTGATAATATCCTTTCTATGTTGTTTGTAGGCATGATCACAAGCATCTTACATTGGGATGAGATTTGCATCCTGACAAAGGGAAATATGTTATTATATTGTTTGAAAAACCTTATATAGTAATATTGTTTGAAGCTAGGTTGGTGTGGTTAGAACTTGCCTGAACTCAGAAATGCTATTAAGAATCCTATTGGATGCAGGGAATGCTTGGATTCCATTTAGGTTGAGTCTACCCAACGCTTGTGTTTCCTGTTCCTAAAATTTAAATGGTTATGCTTACTAATTTAAATTTCATTGTACCTTGCCTAGAAAATACCATCTCTACCAAGTAGATTGACTGCTATGTGTGCTGTTACATTTCTCTGAAAATTTATATAATGTTAAACCTTTCAGGGATTCAAGAGGGAGTTTTCTTTAGATGTTCATCTTTTACCAAATGACCAAATTACTTTTTTTTCTCCCCAAATTTCTTCCCAAAGTCTGTAATATTGAGCAAGGATTTATTCTCAGTGATGTGTTGATTAGACTTTCAGTGAGATATAAGAAAGAAAACTGAAATTCTTTCTTTTTCTCTGTTTTCTTAATCCTACCCAGATTGGAGATTGCAAAAATAAAAACACAGTAGGGAAAAAAAATTCAAAATTTTTTCCTCATTAGTAGAAATTTATGGTATTATAAACTAATTAGAAACTAAAATTTGTGGCTGAAATTAATAGCTTTACAAGAAATTTATGATTGAGATGTAAACATAAACACTCATATTTTAGGAACCCCAAACATCACCACTAAATGGGCCCAAGACACAAGAGTGAGCCAAACATTGCCTGTAGCCACCTGGGTGCCCTAGGAACATCTCAGAGATCAGCCAATTTCTAGCCACATCAAACTAGATTCATATAATATTAACATTTATAGTTGTACAACAATATCATTAAATATTGTGCTATATTAGTATACATGTGTTTTTTTAGGGATACACAAAACGAATGTCAAATTATTCAGAGAAAGCAACCCCAGAACAAAACATCCCTATCTTTTTGTTTCCTTCTTTTAAACATAAACAGCTCTTCTTCAACCACCATACAATGGCATAGCTTTAGAACACCAGCCCAAACTTTCAGGTGATTTGCCTTCCAACATCTTCAAAAGAAGGCATTCTTTTGAATTATTAAGACTATTATTGTTTTAGGACTATTAAAATAGCTCCAGTCCCTATGGCTTTAAATGATTATATGACTTTGGTGTACAAAAACAATGGCATATTTAAAAATATTAGTAGACCCCTGTTTTCCAGAGGTAGGCCCAGCAAACAGATGGTACCCTGAGCTCAGGTACCCTGAGGTATACCCTGTTATACCTGAGGTATAACAACAATGTTTTTACATGTACCCTTTGGACGATCTCAATCATAGAAAAATCTCAAAATTGTTTCTGGTCATGAAGGCGTGCTATGAGTCAAACTCATCATGTTATTATCCCTCAATGATAGGGCCACAGCTCACTGAGTCACCATAGGTACAAGTATTGAGATTTCCCCACGCTAGAGCACTATGTCCCTCCACCCCAAACTTGGGATAGGGCTCTGGCCCATGTGTCCTTGCTTGCAAGCCATGTCCCTCACTTTGAAATTAAACTTTTGTTTGATTCCTAACTGTTGTCTCTAGCTTGATTGGTTTGGCTCTGAACTTCCACAGGTTAGAGACGAGTTCCATAAGATTGACACATACAAAGATTGTAGTGACAGTGAATCCCGAGGTGGAAATCTTTGAGGTATTTCTTCTAAAGTGCAAATTTAGCCTACAAGTGAGATTTGTTGACTATACAATACTTACTTTAAAAAAAAATCAGAATAACATAATGACAGAAAAAAGTTTTTTTTTTAAATTTATTTATTTATTATTATTATTTTTTTAAATACCCTGGTATTTGAAGAAAATCTTGGCAATTTTTTTCCCTAAAATACTTTGAACTTCTGTAGTTTGCTATTTTTCTTCTGAGGTAGAAATGCTAATGTTATTTTTTTGGCAGATGATCTTAATTGGGCCTATGCCTCTGTTCTGATATGGCTTATCTTTCTAATGATTAATTCTTTTCCTATTCTTATCCTATTCTGATATACCATATGTGCTTTTCCTATTTTCTATGAATCTAAATTCAGGAGATTCAGATGACATAAAAGTGGCAGAAAACTAATTATTTTTCCTTTCCACTCTTCTTCTATATCAAGCATTACAGTTCTTGTTATTTTCTACTTTAAAACTTCATTCACATCCTTCCTTTTGCCAAGTATTTCATTGTTAATACTGAAAAATTCAGTGTTCCTCTTTCAATGATCAGTTCCCACACAATTCCGTTCATTTGATGATTAGTTGGTAAAATAATAAATTACTTTACCAGTGTTTTGGTAAATGCTATTTATTTTTTTCCAGATTTCTTCATTCAGATATTGCTGAGAATACATATCTACCTATGGATAAACATACATACCTATACCTATAGATATAGCTATATATACAAACACACATATAGAGAGATACAGATATATATATATATATATATATATATAAGCCCCAAATATGAACTATCTCCTCTACATCTTTGAAAACTCATCATCCACTCATTGCTTTAAGAAAGAGGGAGTCCACTGTATAACAATCAGCCTAGTTAATTATTATGCAGTTGTAGCTTCTAAGAACTTTTATCTTAATTGATTCCACTTATTCTTTGACATTTCTATCCATTTTTCTTTTGCCTTTTGGGTACAAAAAAAATCTAATATCTATTCTACATGAAAATTCCTCAGATACTTAAAGGAAGTTATCATGTTCCCTCAAGTCATTTATGCTCCAGGCTAAGTATTATTCAACTTATTTCTTTCAAAAGATGTGTATATATGGCAGACTCTCTGGGATCATCATTATTCTTGTCATCTTTTTCCTGTTCAGAACCTAATTTTTTTAAATTCCCTTCAATACATTACAAAGAAATGAACATATTATTCCAAAATGCTATCTTTCTTAGATGGAGAATAGTAATACTGACATTTCTTTTAACTTGGAAGTATTTCTTTCTTTCTTTTATTGATGACTTACCTTAATATTGTAGACTATGAAAAATTCAAATATTTTCCAGACAATTTATTGTCTAGCCATGCCTTCCTGATCCTTTACTTGTAAAGTTGATTTTTCTTGTACCCAAATGTAGAGTTTTTTTGTGTATCTATTCTCTTTAAATCTCATCTCATTACATTGCATCCTTCTGAGATAGGCAGAGCTAAGGTAGCAGAGTGAGGCAGGGCCTGCCAAGCTCTTCTCCAAACCATCCAAATTCCTTTAATTTTAGAGCATCAGAAACCACAAAAAGACAGAATGGATCAGTTTTCCAGCTGAAGATGACTTGGAGGGCTTGCAGGAAAGTTTTGTCACATTAGAATGTGTGGGGAGCCCCAGGAAAGTAGGAGTGGGTTTTGGGAATGATTGAATCAATGTCCATGGCAGTAGCAGCAACATCAGCAACTTCTGAAGATCTCATTCCATATGTTGGGGGTTCAAAGAACTGGTCAGAGCCAAAGAGAGATTGCAGGAGTTTCTTTGCTGGCTCTGAGGCAGGAAATAGAGCCTTACTTTAAGAAAGAGATAAAAGCCAAGTAATTGGGAAAATGAGCAAATAAGAGAAAAATATTTTGGACAATATAAAAAGTTACTATGGTAATAAGAAAAATCAAAATAAACACTCAAAAGAAAACAAAGAAAAAAAGGTCCAGGGTTGAAGTCAATATGGCAGAGTGAAGTCAGAAAGTTGCTTGGGCTCCTCCCAGTTTTCTTTGAAAACTCATATGAAACCAAGATTCTGAAGAGTCTAATAGAATGAAACCACTCTCCACCTCAAGATAGGTTGGAAAAATGTCAAGAAATGTCAGTGTCATGGGAGTAAAAAGAGTGTTCAGCCCAGCTCAGACAGTCTGGGAAAATCAATGAGGGGATCTTGATCATAGAAGATCAGCAATTGAGACCTTCGGTATTGCCTCAGTAGCAGAGCTGAGCAATAGGGCTCTTCCCAGTTCTAGCACAGAAAGCTAATTCTGGGAACCCAGACTATTTCTTGGAAAGAGTAGATAAAGCTCCTCCTGGAAACACAAGGGATTGATGTGCTCAAAGCCAAAACTCAAACCCATAGTATAGGAAGCTTGGGACAGTACCCCCTTTGCCCCAAGGGACATTTAAAGTTAAAAAGAAGAAGAAGTAATACCAAAAGAAAAGGAAAGACAACAAGCAAGAAACAGAAAAGAACCTTGACCACAGAAAGCCACAATGGTGACAGGGAAGACCAAAACACCAACTCAGATCCACTCTAAAGAACACGATGAAAAATGCTATCCATCATCAAAAAGAGAACTGATAGAACTCTGAGTTCAGATTGAAGGATATTTTCTTTCACTTGTTTATCTTTTATTGCCTTTGCTTTTTGCAACATGACTAATGTGGGAATATATTTTGCATGACTTTATATGTATGATTACCTTATTTCATGCTTTCTCAATATCTGAAAAAGGGACAGCTTAGAGGCAGAAGAGTTGAAACAATAAATAAATAAAATAAATAGAAATAATAGAAGGAATGTAATATAAAAGCTAAAAAGTGCAAAAGGAGTTAAATATTTTGTTTTATTTAAGATGAGTTAGCGGTATGATGAGTAAAATGGTTATTGTTGAGTAAGAGCAAACAAGGAAATCAACATTAAAGACTGAAATGGATTTAAACAGTGTTGAAAAAAAAGAAAAAGGGACAAACTTTGGAAACATTTTTCCTCCTACAACTCAGATTATATTTAATAGGTTTCACTTCTTCCATTTCCTCCCCCTTCTTTTTTGTTTCTTTAACAAATGTCTTTCTCTTGACAGTCTTCAGTCTTCAGGGTAATTTCAATTCTATTTCTACAGTTGTTCAATGCTGTCCACTTGTTAATTGCTATTCCCAATGATCCTAAGGGCATCTCAGCTCCAATTTATATCTGTTTTAATGTATTTTGAAATGCAATGATATCACATTTTTATTTGTTTTCATCGTGTAAGAAAATGTTAAAAGTTTCTTCAAATAAAATCATATATTATTTTGGGAAAACAGGAAGTTTAATGGCTTCAAACCCTATATTACCTCTAGCTATTGACAAAAAAAACTCTTAGTAAGTGAATGATGCCATTAGTACTGTTTCCTAAATTATTTTGTTTTTCTGTATAAAATAAACACATTTATCTCTATCCTTTCCTCAACTCTACTATATGAGATAGGAAATATTATAAAATAAGCCATGACATTGACTTAAATAACTGACTTCCTGTCATTTTTTTTATTTAAAGAAAAGCAGAATAGGAAAAAAAGAAAAAAAAACAGAAAAGGAAAATGAAGCAAGACAAAACGTCATATGCCTAGTAGTATATTTGAAAGAATTCAAAATATATATAATAATAAATTACTGTTCAAGAAAGGCTATATGACAGTGAAAGCAATTATATTCATGATCATCTTTTCTTTTTTTTATTAAAACTTTTTATTTGCAAAACATATGTATGGGTAATTCTTCAACATTAACCCTTACAAAGCTTTCTGTTACAAATTTTCCCCCCCTACTCCCCATCCCTCCCCTAGATGGCAGGATGTCCACTATATGTTAATTATGTTAAAATACTTGACATATCAAATATATGTATACATATTTCCACACATCATTTTTGTGCAAGAAAAAGCATATCTACAAGAAAGGAAAATCAGAGAAAGGAACCACAATGTAAGCAAACATCAATCGAGAGCATGAAAATGTTATGTTGTAGTCCACATTTCACATCCCTGTCTCTGGATGTATATGGCTTTCTTCACTGAACAATTAGAAGTGGTTTGAAACATTTCATTGTTGAAAAGAGCCATGTCCATCAGAATTGATCATCATATAGTATTGTTGTTGCCATGTACAATTATCTCCTGGTTCTGTTCATTTCACTCAGCATCAGTTCATGTAAGTCTCTCCAGGCCTCTCTGAAATCGTCCTGTTGGTCATTTCTCACAGAACAATAATATTCCATAACATTCATATACCATAATTTATTCAGCCACTGTCCAATTGATGGGCATCCATTCAGTTTCTAGTTTCTAGCCACTACAAAAAGGGCTGCCACAAACATTCTTGCACATGTGGGGCCCTTTCCTTCCTTTATGATTTCTTTGGGATATAAGCTCAATAGAAACACTGCTGGGTCAAAGGGTTTTGATAACTTTTTGAGCATATGTCCAAATGGCTCTCCAGAATGGCTGGATCCGTGCACAGTTCCACCAACAATGCATCAGTGTCCCAGCCTTCCCACATCCCCTCCAACATTTGTCATTATCTTTTCCTGTCATTTTATCCAATCTGACAGGTTTGTAGTGGTACCTCAGAGTTGTCTTAATTTGCATTTCTCTGATCAATAGTGATTTGGAGCACCTTTTCATATGACTACAAATAGTTTTAATTTCATCATCTGAAAATTGTCTGTTCACATGATGATCATCTTTTCTTTGCTTCCTGGTAGGTTGCTTTTTTGTTTTCCACTGCACACTTTTTAAAATTATTTTTTTCTTTATTCCTTTTTTAAAATCTAGGTTCTTTTCCTTTTCTTTGATCTCTTTGGCTTATAGACTTAGTAGTCATATCACTGAGTCAAAAGATATGCACAGTTTTATAGCCCTTTAGGATAGTTCTAAATTGTACTCCAGAATTATATGACCAGATGACAATTCTACAAACACGTTATTAGGATAACTTTTTCCTTAACCCTTCCAACATGTGCCATTTCTGAAGGTTTGGTTTGCTAATTTGGAGTTGTTTAATTTAGATTTTTCAAGAGAGGCAGAGCCAAGATAGGAGAGTAAAGGCAGAAACGTGCTCAAACATTCCCCCAAACTGCTCTAAATTCCTTTAAATCATGACTCTAAACAAAATTTAGAGCATCATAACACCCAAAAAGCTGGAGTAGAACATTTTGCAGCTGAAGGCAATTTAGAAGTTCCTCAGAAAAAGATCTCTGTGACATCAGGGTTGGAGTCCAGCATTCAGTCTCAGTGTGGGATGCAATAGTGCAGCCCTGGATACAGCTTCAGCCCCAATCTTTGCCCAAACTTGGAATCAGCATTAGTACTGGTGGCTTCCAGACCTTTTGGTTCAAAGACACCAAAGAGGACTCCAACAGTCAGCAGAAAAGGTTTGTGGAAGCAGAATGGGACACCAGCATGTATTCACCACTCAGGCTCACCACTTTCATCCCAAACCCCAGTGTCAGCAAGACAGGGCCTCTGAATCAACAGCAGTGCTGGATGCTTCTGAGTTTCTTAGCCTGGAGACATCACGGCTACTCACAAAGTCAATAGAGAGGGACTCTGGCAAAGGGGTGGAAGTCTGGTGTATAACCCCAGCACAACCTTAGTGGAGCTGCAGCTCCAGCAAGTACCCTAGATCTTACATCTGCAGTGGTGCTGAGACCCCCATAATAGCTCCAGAGCAGTAAAGATTGCTTGTGGTCAGCTTCCTAGAAAGATTTCTGAAAACAGCACAAAACTCCTGAAGTTTGGGACCATGCACCCTCCTTTCTGGAAACAGAGTTCTACTTTAACAAACAGTTAAAAGTTAAAAGGAAAATGAGCAGAAAACAAAAAAAGTTTCTGACCATTGAAAGTTATTATGGTGACAAAACACACACTCAGAAGATGGTAACAAAGTAGAAGCTCCTACATTCAAAGACTCCAAGAAAAATCAGAATTGGGCTCAGGACATGGAAGAGCTTGAAGGGGACATTGAAAATCAAGTAACAGAGATAGAGGAAAAATTAGGGAAGGAATTGAGAGAGGTGCAAAAGGAAATACAAAAAACAAAACTAATGAGGAGAAGAATACCTTAAAGAGCAAAATTGGCCAATTGGAAAAGACCAAATAAAAAAAATAATAATTCTTTAAAAGATAGAATTGAGCAAATAAAAGCTAACTACTTTTTGAGAAATCAAGATACAATAAAGCAAAAGTAAAAAAAAAAGACAAAAAAATAGAAAAAGTGAAATATCTCATTGGAAAAACTGACCTAGAAAATGTATCCAGGAGAGATAATTTAAAAATTATTGATTTATCTGAAAATCATGATCAAATAAGGATCTTGGGCATCCTTTTTCAAGAAATTATCAAGGAAATCTGTCCTTATATTTTAGAACCAAAGGGTAAAATAGAAATTGAAAGAATCCACTGATCACCTCCTGATGGAGTTTCCAAAATAAAAACTCCAAGGAATATTCTAGACAAATACCAGAACTCCCAGGTCAAGGAGAAAATATTGCAAGGATTCAAAATGAAACAATTCAAATATAGTGGACCCACTATCCTGCCTTTTACCAACACTTTCTCTTTATCTCTTACGTTCTTCCTTTCTTGAATTTCTCTATTGGGTAAGATAGATTACTATATACAAACCTCTCACATTTTCTTTTCCACCATAAAACTTTTAATATTACTCTTTGCAGTAGGAGAGGCTTTTTTAAACTTCAGTATCATCCTCTGAGGAAGAATCCTAATCTTCTCTACTTCTATTGTAACTTTCGATGATTGGGTTCTTTCTCCTTTTTCTTGCTTCTTTCTTTTCCTTTCCTTTTTTTTTTTTTTAGCAAATTGTTGGTGTAATCATCTCTAGTTCTTGGGTAAGGAAAATAGTCCATCTAGTCTCAGGTCATCCTTCAACTCTATTTTTCTTCCTGGGACCCAAATCCAAGAACTACATCTTCCTATAAGTGCCCACAGAGAACAGCATGACTGCCTCTTTTGCTTCTGTACTCACCCAGCTTGAGAGATGGTTCCTTATCACCCAGGAGATTGTCTCAGCAACATAGCTGCTCCTGGAATCCCTTATCAGCAGAGATTCTTCAATGAAGATTTGTACTCCCCCCTACCTGATTAACCAAGTCTTTTTTTTTTTATTAAAGCTTTTTATTTACAGAACATGAGTGATTTTTCTACATTGACCTTTGAGAAATTTTTTTTTTGTTCCAAATTTTTCCCCTCCTTCCCCCCACCCCTACCCCTAGATGACAAGTAGTCTAATACATGTTAAATATGTTAAATTATATGACAAATCCAATATATATATATATATACATATCTATACAGGTATCTTACTGCACGAGAAAAATCAGATCTAGAAAGAGAAAAAAAGACAATCTAAGAAGGAAAACAAAATGCAGGGAAATATTCACAGAAAGCATTAAGATGCTATGTTGTGGTCCACCCTCAGTTCCTGCAGGCCACTCTCTGGAGGTATATGACTATCTTCATCACTGAACAATAGGGATTGGTTTGAATCACATCATTATTGAAGAGAACCATGTCCATCAGAATTGATCATTGTATAGTCTTGTTGCTATGTATAATGATCTCCTAGTTCTGCCCATTTCACTCAGCATGAGTTTGTCAGTCTCTCCAGGCCTCTCTGAAATCATCCTGCTGCTCATTTCTTACGGAACAATAATACCACATAATATTAATATACCATAATTTATTCAGCCATTCTCCAATTGATAGGCATCCATTCAGTTTCCAGTTTCTTGCCACTACCAAAAGGGCTGCCACAAATATTTTTGCTCATGCGGGTCCCTTCCCCTCCTTTAAGATCTCTTTGGAATATAGGCCCAGTAGAAACACTGCTGGGTCAAAGAGTATGCACGGTTTGATAACTTTTTGAATATAGTTCCAAATTACTCTCCAGAATGGTTGGATCCGTTCACAACTCCACCAATAATATATTAGTGTCCAAGTTTTCCCACATCCCTTCTAACATTCATACTTGTCTTTTCCTGTCATCTTATCCAATCTGAGAGGTGTGTAATGGTATCTCAGAATTGTCTTAATTTGTATTTCTTTGATCAATAGTGATTTGGAGCACCTTTTAGTGTGACTAGAAATAGTTTCATTTTCTTCATCTGACAATTGTCTGCTCATATCTTTTGACTATCAATTGGAGAATGGCTTGAATACTTATATATTTGAGTTAATTCTCTATATATTTAGAAATGAGGCCTTTATCACAACCTTTGAATGTAAAAATATTTTCCAAGTTTATTGCTTACCTTCTAACCTTGCCTGCATTTGTTTTGTTTGTACAAAACTTGATATAGTCAAAGTTATCTATTTTGTGATTAATGATGATCTATAATTCTTCTTTGGTCACAAATTCCTTTCTCTTCCATAGATCTGAGAGGTAAACCATCCTACATTCTTCTAATTTGCTTATAATATCATTCTTTATGTCTAGATCATGAATCCATTTCAACCTTCTCTTGGTAAAAGGTGTTAGATGTGGGTTAATGCCTAGTTTCTTCCATACTACTTTCCAATTTTCCCAGCAGTTTTTGTCAAATAGTGAGTTTTTATCCCCAAAGCTGGGGTCTTTGGGTTTATCAAACACTAGATTACTATTGTCACTGACTATTTTGTCCTGTGAATATAACCTGTTCCACTGATCCACTATTCTGTTTCTTAGCCAATACCAAATGGTTTTGATGACAGCTGTTTTATAATATAGTTTTAGATCTGGTATAGCTAGGCCACCTTCATGAGCCTTTTTTTTTTTTCATTAATTCCCTTGAAATTCTTGACCTTTTGTTTTTCCAGATGAATTTTGTTGTTATTTTTTCTAGATCAGTAAAATAATTTTTTAGGAGTTTGATTAGTATAGCACTAAATAAATAAAATAGTTTAGGTAGTATTGTCATCTTTATTATATTTGCTCGACCTTTTTTTCCATTTGTTTAGATATGACTTTATTTGTGTGGAGAGTGTTTTGTAGTTTTGTTCATATAGATCCTGACTTTCCCTTGACAGTTATATTCTCAAATATTTTTATTTTAAATGGAATTTCTCTTTGCATCTCTTGCTGTTGGATTTTGTTAGCGATATATAAAAATGCTGATGATTTATGTGGATTTATTCTGTATCCTGCAACTCTGCTAAAGTTATGAATTAATTCTAATAGTTTTTTAGTTGATTCTCTAGGGTTCCCTAAGTATACCATCATATCATCTGCAAAGAGTGATAATTTTGTTTCCTCGTGACCTACTCTAATTACTTTAATCTCTTTTTCTTGTCTTATTGCCAAAGCTAGCATTTCTAATACAATATTGAATAGTAATGGTGATAGTGGGCAATCTTGTTTCACCCCTGATCTTATTGGGAATGGTTCCAGTTTATCACCATTACATATGATGCTAGCTGATGGTTTTATTTTTTTTTT
>JAJPUD010000077.1:827924-886323 GCA_023553655.1 Myrmecobius fasciatus | reverse complement strand
AAGCTTTTCCTTTCCCTCCCCCCGCCCCCCACCCCTAGATGGCAGGTAATCTAATACATGCTAGATAGGATAAATTATATGACAAATACAATACATGTATACATATCTATACAGTTATCTTACTGCACAAGAAACATCAGATCTAGAAAGAGAAGAAGAAAAAAAAACAACCTAAGAAGGAAAACAGAATGCATGGAAATATTCACAGAAAGCGTTAAAATGCTGTGTTGTGGTTCACTCTCAGTTCCCACAGGCCTCTCTCTGGATGTATATGACTATCTTCATCGCAGCACAACTGGTTTGAATCACATCATTGTTGAAGAGAACCATGTCCATCAAAATTGATCATCGTATAGTCTTGTTGCTGTGTATAATGTTCTCCTGGTTCTGCTGATTTCACTCAGCATCAGTTCATGCAAGTCGCTCCAATCCTCTCTGAAATCCTCCTGTTGGTCATTTCTTACAGAACAATAATATTCCATAACATTCATATACCATAATTTATTCAGCCATTCTCCAATTGATGGGCATCCTTTCAATTTCCAGTTTCTTGCCACTACAAAAAGGGCTGCCACAAACATCTTTGCACATGTGGGTCCCTTTCCCTCCTTAAAAATCTCTTTGGGATATAGGCCCAGTAGAAACACTGCTGGGTCAAAGGGTATGCACTGTTTGATAACTCTTTGAGCATTAGCTGATGGTTTTAAATAGATGCTACTGACTATTTTAAGGAAAAGTCCATTTATTCCTATATTCTCTAATGTTTTTAATAGGAATGGATGTTGGATTTTATCAAATGCTTTTTCTGCATCTATTGAAATAATCGTGTTTTTTGTTAATTTGGTTATTGATATGTCTGTTTTTTATAATGTTATTTTCTTCCGTGAATTTTTATACCTTTTTAACATTTGGTTAATTCCTTTTTTAAGTGTTATTTTCTTTAGCATTTTTTGTGGCTCTTTTACAAAGCTATCAATTCTCTTTTCATAATTTTCTTGCATCACTCTTATGTTTTTCACTTATTTTACCTTTACAAATCTCATCACACTCTTTAACACTTCCTATAATTCTTGTTTGGGCTTTTGCCCAATTCACATTTTTTTCCTCTTATATTTTGCTCAAAATTGTTTTTTTACACTGTTTCTTCTCAGTTTGTCTTGGTCTTCCCTACCACTGTCATGGTTTTTTATGTTTTTTTTTTTTTGTTATTTTTGCTGTGGATTTTTCAAGACTATTTCTTGAATTTAAAATTTATGTTAAAATTGGGCTCTTCATCTGGGAGTGGGGAGGTAGCTTCCAACCTTCAGGCTTTTTTGTTCATTGTTTTCAAAGCTGATTCTAATATTGTCCACATTTTCACTGCTTTCAAGGTGAAGTGATATGGAAAGAGATGCAGTCACTGCTTTCCTGATCTATGATCTGGTTTGGTCTTTGCCAGGGAAGTGCCCTAGTTTTTCTTCAGCCACAAGCTCTAGTGTTCATCTTGATCCTAGAATTCTGACCAAATCCCTTATTCTCCAGCAGCCATAATAAAAGCACTTCTTTTTATCTTGAAACTATGAACAGGGTTCTTATTCCCTTATAACCCATCATAAGTGATCCTCTCTACCATAGAACTGCTTTCTAGAACTATGTATGGGCAATAGAGTTGCCAATCAGTGCCAGCTGCATCCAGTACCAGCAACGTACTCCCTGTAATCTCTTTTTTGACTACTTGTTCATCTTTCTCACTATTTCTGGGTTATAAGCTCTTAAAGCTGCTACCATCACTGTCAAAATTGCCTCTGATACACCTAGTTGGCCTTTAAGTTTGCCCCCTATACCAGTGTTACAGACCTCTCCTATTGACTTCCTACATTGTCTTTAAGCAGGAAAAATATCTCACCCAGATTTTTTGTTGACTCTGCCACTCCACCATTTGATTTAAGGCTTTATTTTAAATTTGCTCTAGACAGAAGTTTGGGAAGTTGCTGTCTATACTCTGCCATTTAGACTCCAACCCTTGTATGTTCTTATAAAATATCTTTATGAATTATCATACTACACAGTGCATTTAGAAAGACTGTTTGCTTCATGTTGGTAAAGCGAATGGATCTTGTACAGAATTTGAGAATCCATTGATTCTTTTCATGCCATTATACTATTCAATTGACAAATAAGTCACTAAGTTCTTATTGATAACAAGGCACTTGGATAAAAAGGCAAAAATAAATTAGGTATTACCCATAAGGATCTTTCCCTCTATGTATGTGGAGAAAAGTTATGATATAACCCCCGATGGTATCAGACTCAAGAGAGTGTACCAATAAGGGAATCTTGAATTAGGAAAGTATTTAAATGCATGGAGCAACTTAATTGAATTTTACAGGAAGATGATAATTGTAACGGATGGAAATGAAGAATGCACTAAAAGTATAGGAGATAACTTTAGTAATGCCATAAGGTGAAAAGTATAATGCCTTTTTAGAAAGAACTGTAGTCCAGTCTGATTGTGTGTGTGTGTGTGTGTGTGTGTGTGTGTGTGTGTGTGTAAAATGGAATAATATTGTCTGAAAAATAGTAAGTTGGTGAAAGATTTTGGATATATGAGCTAATTTTAGAAAATTATTTTGACAACTGTATGACAGATAGATTGGAATGGGACGATACTAGAAACAAAAGACCAATCAGTAAGCAATAGAGCCAACAAGAAATCATGAAAATCTGTCATATCTAAAAAGAGAAAGGGATCTTCAGGAGTATATCTGTGTGTGTCTGTGTATTATATATATGTGTATATATATATATATATATACATATACTAACTAAATGTGTATATATACATATATATACACACTAACTAAAAAAAATAAAAACATCTTAAGAATAATAGGAATATTAGGTAAGTAAGATGGTGAGAATTATTAGTTTTTCCAATGATGGCCAAAATTGTCATTTTTGCATTGAATCTAAATAAGTGAACATTTTTACTGTTTCCCATGTCTGAAATCTCACTCCTCATGTGGACTTCTTAGCATTATTAACTCTCTTCAAGATTCATGTCCTCTGAGAGTTTTTCCTTGAATATTAGGAATATTAGAGAAGTTGAATCATC
Source organism: Myrmecobius fasciatus (assembly GCA_023553655.1). Taxonomy (NCBI): domain Eukaryota; kingdom Metazoa; phylum Chordata; class Mammalia; order Dasyuromorphia; family Myrmecobiidae; genus Myrmecobius; species Myrmecobius fasciatus. The sequence goes on along the minus strand of JAJPUD010000077.1, from coordinate 883,229 downwards.
CACTGTTTAGGGACCCCTACAACTTCCCCTATCCCCACTGAGTGTTATTTTAGTCTTCACTTCCCTGTAAACATGTTGTAAACTTCTAATAAAATATAATCCTCTTTAGAGCATGTATTATCTGCTTTAATATGTCTATCACGAGCACTTGGCATACCAAAGGGATTTAAGAAATGTTTGTTGATTATTTAATATTTTATAATCCTGTTTTCCAATCCTTAGTTAACAATTCAGCTACTTTCTGTGAGCATATATCACTTAGGAAATCATTGCTACTCAAGTGACCTAAGATAGTTCATATATCTCTCAAAGAGACTGACGCTGTCCCTGAGAATCACTTAGCTATATAATCACATCCATTGTTTAGTTTATGAGATATACTGTTCCCAGAGTCATCACTTCTATTAATTCTGCTCTTGATATACTGAGGGAAAGAGGTCACAGTTCAGCCTTGGATGTTTTAAAGAGCACTGGGGAATATATATCTTTCTGAAAAGCTCAGCAAACTGTAATGTTTCTCATTTCTTGACATACAAAACATCAGAAATTCCTGTGATGAAGCACAGTAGGAATCACCGTAGCTCAATAAACCAATCAATGAAGTAGGGTCTGAACCTTACATGCTGTCTCTGCTCCTTGAGGTTTCAAGATTCTTTGAAGTCCCAACAAAATAGTGGAGAGGAAATGACTGACCAATTGTTTGGTTTCAAGTATATGTCCTTTGGTGTAAGGATAAGGTTCAAAGAACTTCAAAGAATCCCAGAAATATTATTCCCTCAGCAGAGTTGATTGTAAACCACCTAATAGATTACACTAGTAATCTGTCTCTCACCCCCTTCTGTGTGTATGTTTGTGTCTTTGTCTCTAAATCTCAGTGTGTGTGTGTGTGTGTGTGTGTGTGTGTGTGTGTGTGTGTGTATGTGTAAAAGGGGAAAGGAGGGGGAGAGAGAAAAAGAGAGGGGGGGAAAGAGAAATCCATTTGGCAATCTAGAAAAGCCTATGGATGGATTCATACTCATAGTAATTTAATTATGTTAATATGAATCTTTCAAAGCATCTAAAAGTTCATGATCCCCTTATTAAGAATTCCTAGATTAATGTGAGTTAAGTTTCTTTTAAGAATGAATTAGGCAAAAAAAATTCTAAAAGTCACTGTATCTTTGATTCTTATTCCTAGGTTTTCTATGTTTAGTCTTTCCTCCTATCCTACTTCATGATATTTATTCAAACTGTCAAAAATGTCCAATTTATAGAATTCAATTTATTAATGTAATTGTTGCTGAATCAATTCAGTCATGCCTGATTCTTCATGAACCCATTATGAGATTTTCATGGCAAAGATACTGTAGTGGCTTGCCATTTCCTCATCCAGCCCATTTTTTAGATGAGGAATTGAGGCAAATAGGCTTAAATATTGATATCCTTCTACAACATGGTAAAAGCTTTTCTCTATTTGGCTTTCTATTTATATATGAATCCACCATAATAAAAATTGTCCAAATGCATATTGTACTGTCTAGTCTACAGATTTCTTTCTTAAACACAACTTTTTGCTGTGGATAGTGAAATATCTTTATTTTTAATTTGCTGATGGGAAAACTGAAACTATTAGAAGTCCCAAGTACCTTGACTCCAGGGCCAAAATGTTCTCTGCTGTATCATGATGTAATGTTGTGATAGTGATAAATGATGAAAAATTTTTTAAGAGTCCATGAATTTCTCTTCTCATAAATATATGGATCATTGATATGATATATAACCCGGTATGGGTTGTGGTCATTGACAGTGCTAGGGAATAAGAATATATAAGTTTAGGCAAAGACTATACTGGATTTTGACTTTGGGATTCTTGGATAACTAAAGAGAACATGAAATTTCTTTGTATCTCAATTTTTTCATCTCTAAAATGAAAGGGTTTAACTGGATTATAACCAAGATTCATTTCAGCTCTAACTCCATGTTCTATTGGGCAATGTTTTTCTTACTCTGTTATGCTGATTCTCACTGAGTAGTTATTTGTTCAGTAATTCCTAAAATATACCCCCTTCCATATAGCTACCATGCATACATAAAGCAAGAACACATGAGATTTGTCAAAGGCACGAATTCCTGACACTGTCACTGGCAAATTCCTGATTTTATTCACTTGAACTGTATAGACTAAGTAGCAAATTTTTAGAGTCAGAAATACCTAGATTCAAATTCTGCTTTACACTGGAAAAGTTTCACCTTTATATTCTGAATTTCAGATTATAATATATTAAATTGGAATCATATTAACACCTTCCTCACAAGATTATTGTAAGGAACACATTAGATAATGTATGTGAAATTCTTTGCAAAGCCAAAAGAGCAAAGAAGTAAAAAAATATTTTATTATTACCTCTAACTGCTGATCCCAAAAGGTAATTGTACTACACATGACTATACATAATTTGTTCAGAGAACTATTAGAAATGAACCATTGACAAGTCAGTCATTTCATGAAACAATTTCTAAGTGTAATTTCAATAGCTATCTTACTAAGCATTTGAATTCCTTACCATACATAAAATATTTTTTAATAATGTTGAGAGTCAAGCATTTGTGGATGATTAGAATCTCTTGTTTTCATACAGTTTCCCATTCTGTAATACACTGTTACTATTTACCCAAGTTAAGCTTTCCTTTTAATTTTGCTCTGAATGTGATGGTTGTTTTGATATTTTCTCAGCAAGAAAGTATTCTTTGCTACTCTATTAGATTGATATAAACCTGTGTTGTAGTAATACTTGTTTTGGATGAATGTTTTGTTTAATTTTAATCAGTATTCATAGTATCATAAAGTTACAGTCAGAAGATGGAGCAAGAATTCTTAACTTGGAATCCATATTGTCTTTTTAAAAATATTTTGGTAGCTATATTATAATAAAATGATTTTCCTTGTAATTTTACATATTTTTATGAATTAAAAACATTATTTTGTCATGATATCCATAGGCTTCATGAAATAGCTATAGAGCTCACACACAAACACACAGTTAAAAATCCTTACATTAGAAAATTTCCTATTCAATACTCGTCTTCTTAATGATGAAATTGGGTATACAAATCATACATGGCAAAGCCATCTACTTTGTCTCCAAGTCCAATGTATTTCCTGCTACATCTGTTTTGAAATGTTTTGTTTATTTAATCTTTAGAGGAAATTTTGGAGTTTTCCCTCTATTTCTTTTTCTCTAGATTAACTACAGTGAATCTTTTGTGGGAGTCAAGAGGGATGGACTGATAGAATAGAGGACAAATATTATAACCCTGTATCTATGGAGAAACCTGTTTGATGCTAGGCAAGACCATCTCTCTCCATCTATTGGTTTATGTCTATCACAATTACTTTTGATTTGTTTTTCCAACTGTGTGGATCCTCCAAGACATGAGACCTCAGTGACTTCCCCAGATATTTCCAGTTTCTATCAGCAGCTTGTACATCACCCATGCTATATTCTCCAAGATTCCTTCAGTGCCACATTGGAAATATATTAGAGAAAGGTCTTTGATAATATATCAGTTTTAGGAATGATGTATTAAGTATAAAACACTGATATATGGATCAGAATACTTGGTTAGATGTTTGGATAGGGGTTGGAAAACAACAAGTATTCAGACAAAGTAATCAAATAGGTGGAAATAATGAATGAAATTTGTTCGTGGGAGAATTTTAATTATGAGAATGTTGCTGTTAAGAACATTGTCTGTTCCAATCAAAGAACCTAAGGCACAAGATCTGGTCTCCCTACAAAGCAGAAAAGCTGATGACAAAAAAGATGGATAAAAACCTGTCAGTAGTTAGCACTGTAATTGACTCTGAAGAATGTTTTCTACTTCTTTCAAATATTTAGTACTTATTTTTTTTTGTCTCCTAGATAGACACTGTAAAATTCCATTTTCTGGACATTTCTGTTTATAACTTTAGCTCTGGTTACATTATAAGCATCATGAGAGAAAATATGTATTCAAAACACTCAATAATATGATATATTTTGTTTCAAGAATATGTCTTTTAAATCCTATGATCTTATCCCTTAATGCCTGAAGCAGTATTCTTCATTCATCCAATATTTGTTGATTTTGCTCTGAAGTCTGAGAATCCTTTTTAAATAGAAGTAGTTTATATCTGATGACCCTTGGAAACTATTGAATGTAGTCTGTTTTTTTCAAATCTAAAATCTGAGCCATCTACCATTTGAGATAGAAGTTCCAGGTTAATACCATACATATACTCTTTACATTTCCCTAAAGAGTATGGAATCTTTCACAATACTGTCCAAACTGGCAACAGCTTGAGTAATCTGGTTCATCCTTAATTCAAGTCTTCCTTCTATAAATCTTTGAATATTATTGGAAGGTAAGCCCCTTGAAGGCACAGACTGCTTTGGCTTTGTATTCCCAGTGCTTAGTCTAGTGCCTTCCAAATAATAGGAACATGATCAGTGTCTTTTGAATGAATCAGATGATACAAATTGAAATAGAATATCACTTCTGTGATCCAAATAGATATTATCCTAAGTGGATTTTTCACAAGTAAATGTTTTATTTAATACTTTGAATCTCAGTATACTTCCTTTGTAGATGATGCTCAGCATGGTTGTTAAAGGTCAAGTGAACACTCCTTCCAAGCTTCATATCATACATATCAAAATTGTCCCTTCTCACTGAACTCAAGACACTTTTATGTATTTATAAGGCAAATTGTTTTACTCAATAAGGAAACATCTTTCTTTCAATGAAATCATCCTCTTTTGACAATTCTTTTTGATGGGCAATGAGTGGATACACAAAAGCCAAATATAATGCTAAAAAATAACTCATGAGACCTCATCAAATACTGGAGAAGGAATTGAGTCTATAAAGCAATCTGAATATGCTATAGAAATGCAGAAAGATCCTTACTGCATTTTTCTATTTTAATTGAATAATATTTTATTTTGAAAAGACCTTGGTGAAAGTGTTTGGGATACAATAGTGCAATCATTGTCTTCCCCCTATACCTCAGACCAATTTCTCTTAAGGTGATTTTTCCTAAAGAAATGCCTTACTTAATTCAATTGTATAAATCTGTTTCTAAAAGGGAAGTACATATTTCTTCATAATTATTTCAATAGCCCTTGAAATAGATAAATCATGTTACGACAGTAGGAAGAAAGTGTTGCTTTTTTTCAGTATACAAGATGCTTTAAGTGAAAGGAAGGTAATCAGTGTAAGAAGTAAAGTTATTTTTGAGGATTTGTTTTTTACTTGAAATGGCATTTATTATCCTGTTAAATATAACAATTACTTTATGTTGCATTGTAAAAAAAATATTGGAAAGAATACACGGCTTTTTATAATATGACCACTTATGCAGTGGTTTTAAAGTAATTTTATTTGAATAAATATTTAATTCGCTTCTCCCATTATTCATGTACTTTCCTACCACATTTCAGTATGTGAATTTTAATTATTAAAGTTTGCAATTCAAATACTCACAAAAATAAGTTTTTTTTAATTGTGCAAAATGACAAACCACATGGAATCTTCTTTGAATGTCTGTTAGAAAAACAATTAAAACAGCATTAATTTTCATTCCAAATAATATAAATCCAACATATGAATATTCATTAATAGACACTGTTAAACAGAAGTCAGTTTTCATAAATTCATACACAGACTAGCAAAGTTAATTGAAGATGAGACAGGATGACTTATAGTATTTTACACTTTACCTTTTACTGCAAACACCAAAAGACATCCTCAAATTATCTCACACCAAATAAGCACTAAGAGTTTTCCTTCTTTGATCCATGATTCTCCCCTGGAACTGAGCATAGAGTCCAGCACAGCACACAGTACTTGCAAATGAAGTATTTGTTATATTGAATTGAAATTAATGACGTCCTTAGAACATTTCTGCATTCCAATGTCATTCTGTCTTTTGTCTCAATGTGACTAATGTCTGATGTATTCTTGGACCCTCAGAAATAAAAAGGTGTACAACAATGGCACAGCAATGGCCTGGGTGCCTGATTTTAATGCATATTGATGAAAACATTTGCACTATTTAAAATTCATATAAGGTAACAGAGTCTGGCATAGTGCCCAACAGTCCATTTTCCAAATGCATCCCCTTTTGAAGGGAGCTAAGATTTGGCAGTTTTTGGAGAAGGTGTATTAGTATGAATATAAAGTATTAGAGACATTTCTTCCAATCTTGAATGCTACCTGGACTTGAGTTCCATTACTGAATATTGAAAATATTAACATTGTGGATTGGTGATAAAGTGACAGAAACATAGAAACATATACTTGCCAAACACAAATATATAAATCTTCCATAAAGAAATATACTATAATAAAAGTATTTCCAAACAAGATATTCTGAAACATATGCTTTGGAGGTTAACTGATATTTATTGGTACTTAAATAACACCTTCCTGTATCCACACATAGACATTTGATAAATGCTCGTTGACTGAGCTTTTCAATAGGTTCATGCTATATGGGCCTCCCTAGTGATGTAAAGGAGGCATCTTACTAAAGTTTTTCTAGGGCATTTTGAAGAAATACTACCCAGCATAATTACCTAGAAATGGAAAAAACATTTCAGTGGCTCTAAAAATTTAAAGAAAACCAAGTGCCAATTTCCAGGACTAAATATTAACTATTTCTTTAGGATGTTCCATGGTTATCTTGTAATTACAAAGTAACTGCTCTCTGAAAGTTATCTGAATAACTCAAAACACAAAAGTAGGTATTTGCATGCACATTCTCATGGAAAAAACTTAGAAAGTTACATCTTATACTGTGTCAAGTTAGAGAACATGATAATTCCAGGCTTGAAAACACTCAGAGAAGATATGGTTTGGGATTTTATCTTTGAAAATATTCCCTAAGAGAGCGATGAATCAGAAGGAAATGATTTGAGAGACAAAACTCTTACATCACAATTTACAAAGCTTCACTATATTAGTAGTTATAGATGATCTCGCAAACATATGGTTAGAAATGAGGTTAGTCAGAAAGTTTATATTAACTATATTGATATAATGTAACATGTAAAACAGTTTCCATTCAGTACGATTTAACAGACAAGAAATAAAGGTAAACTTTCTCTTGCTGTGTTCAGCTCACAAGAAACCATCTCATATTACTAAATATTCTGAAACTTACAATCCAATAATTACCAATACTTCAATACTTTTAAGCATTATAACTTTTTTTTTTTACAACCCTATGAGGTAGGTTGTGCAAATGGGCTTGTCCCCCATTTTATAAATAAGGAAACTAATGTTCACAGAGGTTAAGTGGTTTGTAGGAACATAATTCAGAACTGGAAAGGATCTTGGAGACCACTGACTCAAACCTTCCTATTTTACAGATGAGGAAACAAAGGCAAGATAGAGAAAAAAATTATTTGTCTGGGTCTCACAATTAGTACATATGTCTGAGGTAAGATTTTAGTTTAGGGCCCCTTGCCTTCAGTTCCATTATGTTATCCATTGCTGTGTTGCTTTGTTTAATATTGTATTGTTTCAAATCTGATTTTAAGTAGTTTGGATTCTTTTTTTAAATGCAATTAATTGATGCTTTATTGATGCATCTTGTTTTTACATTGCTGTCACTTTCCAATACTTTTCACTCACCTCAATACCCTGCCTTACTGCCAACTACAGCTAAGAAAAACAAATCAATATGCTGAAGTTTGTAGCCTCATCCACCCTAGAGTTTCCCACTTCCCTGCCCAGTGGAGGGAGACATGTTTCAACAACAGTTCACTGAAGCCTGAAATAGTCACTGCATTGATTTTAGTTCTGGTGTCTTTCAATGTTGTTTTCATATATATATTATCTTGTGTCTTGTTCTTTCTATTACACTTTACTCCACACCATCCCTCTCGAGCCTTCTTTCACTTTAAAGAGACTCAAGTACTTGTCATATGGAATTAAGACAACAAATTTATCCTTATACTAACAAAGTTTCTAGTGTGTCAGTACAAACACATTTACTGAAAGACAGTTGCCTCTCCTTACTTTTCTATGTCCAACTAATTTCCCTGGGTGTCTTACCTTGAAACTCAGAGCTTCTGCCTTTGAGGAGCACTTCCATCAGTGAGGGACAGATGCATATAAGGATACATTTATAAAAACATAGGATACTAGATGGAGTGCTAGAAGATTTCACTTCTGAAGATTTTTCTTCTCTGGCCAGTTGTAGCCACCAGGAATAAATACAATTGAAAAAAAATCCATTAAATTTTATTTTACTGACATTCCAAAATAGATTAGAAAATCTTTTTACTCTCTTTTCTCATTTTTCTTTTGAACATCCTAGAAAACTATTTCTTCCAGGAGAAATCTCATGTAAATATACATAATATTTAAGTAGGTAATTCAGACCTTTGATTACAACTTAATTTACCCATTCATTGGCAGTTTCAACCAAACCCCTCTTTAGGGCTCTTAAAGTCCATCATAATCTGGATCCTGCTTTATTTTCTAGTTTTATTTTATGTTACTTCTCTTATCTAATCTAAATATTCCATTTTCTGGTCAAACTGGCTTCCTTGATAATTCCTTGCTTGTAATAATACACCTCTTTCTCCAAGCCTATGCAGAGCTTGTCTTATACTTGGATTGCTACTTCCTATCAAGGTTCAACTCAAGTACTACATCCCAAAGGGGATTGTGCCTATTTCTCCAAGTTGCTTCTTCTCCACAGTGATCCTGTTTGTATATATTTAAATATGGCTGAAAAGACCTGAATTCAAGTCTTGCCACCAACATATTCTGCCTGCCTGGCCTTCCCTAAGCCACTTAACATCTCAGTACCCTGGATTACTAAGATTATTAGTTGCAAAGAAGCTACCTATCTGACTTAATAAAGGAAATTCATCTCTTGAAGCTATATATTTTATTCAAATCTCAAGTCCTGTTTTGGACCTATAGATTCCCTTCTCCAGAGAACACTTAAATAATATCTATGCAGATCAGTATTCTTTCTATGGTCTAGAATTGCAGAGTCTAGTCGGGCTACATTTTTTTTTTTTTTTTAGTAGAATGTAAGCTCCTTGAGAGCAAGGGCTGAATCATTTTTGTATCCTCAGTGGCTAGCAAAGTTCCTCACACATTTGAGAAAAATGAACCTGTAATTTCATTGGTAGAGGATACTATAAACTATTAATTATAACTCTGCATCTTATAGAGAGTGACCTCGGGGCCACAGAGATGTTAAATGGTTTGGCAAAGTCACTCAGTTAGTACTTGCTAGAAGGAGTGAACCTAAATATTCCTGACTTAGGAGTTTTATTTAGATCCACTATGACAAGTTCCTTCTATGTCTGGAAACATATTGCAGGTGCTCCATATTCTACAGTTGAATTGAATATCTAGTCAAAGAAAGGTTAAAGCAAAACAGAACAAAAAAAAAATAAACAAAAAATGCAGTCAAGATGATATTTTCTTTTGTTTTGATAATTCAAAGGAAGTAATTTGTAAACTCTTTTTAGTAGAGACTTTTAGGCCAAGCTAAGGACTTGGTAATTGTTTCTTATAGCTCTTCAAAAAAATTAGAATTGTTCTGATAGCAGTCAACAAAAGGTCAAATTCCCTCTTTGGAAGTGAAGGGTGAGAGCTGGGGAGCAACTTAACACCACTGATTTCCTACTAGCTTTCATTTGGCCTGATATGAAGCAATTTTATCTTTGAATAAAGAAGTTACAAAAAGGTAAGAAAAGAAAATTTGGGTCATTCCATCAAGAACATCACATTTTTATTAGACCCTTACTATATTGTATTCTGATGCTAATGGAAAGAGTTTGAAAGCTTGCTAAAGGGAAATTTATATATAGAAGGAAAAATCAATTCAACTTCCATAGATAGCTTTTTATAGACTCAGGCTGCTTGGATCATAATAGAAAAATCTTTCTCAATTTGAAGAAAAAATATTCTTAAACAATTGTGCAAAGTATATCATACCTGGCCTATTCAGTTTCTTTAACACATTGAGAACCTAATCTGTGTCAATTTATATATTTTAGGTCAACTCTTACATACTGAAGGTAATTTTTAAAGATCTATTTATCTATATATACATCAGTAAATCATGATGCCTTGACCAAGTAATAATTATAATATATATACATTTTAAGATTTAAAGGGTGGTTTTCCTATTTCAAATAATTTTATAGGTTGATAGAAATGTTAACTTTATCTTTCTGACATTAGTCTATGATTTATTTGAGATTTCAGATAGAATATCTTAAGCAATAAGAAAGTTTGAAAGATTAACAGTTTAGATCCACCATATTAAAATATACTTTATACTTATTCCCAAAGATACAGTGTGGGGACTATACACGATTTGATTTTGATCATTGATTTGAATTGCATCAAAGTTAACAAATTCCTACATTAAATAAACAATATCTATTTAAAAATCGAATCTACCCTATTTTGCTGTGATTTTATTTTATTTTGCTCCTAATCATGTTTAATTTGATTCAGGGGAGATTAAATTATTTTCCCACTAAATCTTCTTCAGACTTCATTCTCATTTCTACAATACTTGAATGCAATGAGAAAAGAATACAGGTAAGAGATTTTTTCTTAAAAAAATATCAATTCATGTAGTAATGTAAGCCATATCATTTAATATACAATCAAACCATCATAAATTTTCTATCAAAAGCTCATCACTTTTCAAATTTAGTGGCTTAGTACTTGTATATTTGTGTGAGTCAGCATGATATACAGGACTGAAGGTCTATTTTAATGTCAGGAAAAAAAAAACTAGATCTAAGTCCTGTCTCTATCAAATCTAAACTTTCACTTAAAATCATAACATTATGTGTTTCATTCAAACCCTGCTAATGGCAGATATGTTTCTGACATGTACCTACTGAGAAAGTTATACTCATAGTTCATCACACCAAAAATAACACTGGTTCATCTTCTCTCCAATAAAATATTTTAAAAATACTATTTATTTATTCATCCTGTTTAGGGAACAAAATATTCTAAATACAATTTTTAACAAGGTATTTTGCCAATAAAACTAAATAAATAAGATGAAGATCATATGAAATAATATTTTTAAAAAGGTTTTACTATCATTAAATCTATGACAGCTATGTGGTATTGCTACACTGAAGTAATAGAACCTGGGCTTGTACCTCAGCTCTATTCTATGATACCCAGATGAATTTGGGGAGACCTTTCACTTGTTATTCTTTATTTTCTTCATTTATAAAATGGTGATACTAAATAAAAGATCTGCAAGATCCCTTAAAATCTCATAATCCCAAGACCCTGTAAGGGTGAGGATATAAACTAATGTCACATTGTTAAAGACTGTAAATGGGAAGGGTTACAACTCAAAAGTTACATATTTCAAGTTCAACATGGCCCTTGATATTTATGGGGATAGTAATAATAATGGCAGTGGTAACACCTACCATTTGTAAATTTCTTCAATATTTACAAAGCATTTTACTTACATTATTTCATTTGGTAAATTTGGAAGTAAATTGGTGAAAGGGTCAGCATCATTGTACTTTTCCTACTAGTAACAATCTTATATCTCAGGTCTTAAAAAGTTATATAGGATACAGATGTTTCAGGGTTATACAGTCTAATTAGCTGTTTTCTTAACAGTTAAAGTATGTGTGGATATGTAAGGTCTTCTTGATGGCAAAGGGACATTGAAGAATGAGCTCTGGATTTATAGTTAGAAGACATTGGTACAAATTCTATGTTTGCTACTTACAACCTGTGTGATCTTGAGAAATCTTTTGTTCTTTCTGGTTCTTCATTCATCTTCTGTAAAATTAACGTTTGGGACTAGATGGTCTTTTGAGATCCATTCCAATTCAGTTCTATGATAGTAATGGCTATAAATGATAGCAATCATTTGGGAAATATATTCCTTGTCACCTGGTTCCTATTGGGCAATAGTGAAAAATCCATGAGCTTCAGTTATTTTTTTCTTTTCTCATAATCAATCAGCAATGATTTACTCAACATTAGTTCTCTCTCTTTCTTTATATATATATATATATATATGTATATATATATATATATAATGCACTATATCTTCGGGATACAGAGAGAAATTAAATGATTTTAAGTTGACATTTGAGACTATTTTGAAGGGATGAACATTTAAAAATAACTATTTTCCCGCTTGCACCTGAATACAAATGTTACCAAAGACTTGTTTTGTAAATCATTAATTCCCCAATTTTTTATTTTAATCTATAAGTAGAATGTTTCCTTCAGTACCAATATTATTTTTTAAAAGCTAAAAAGAACAAATATACTTCATAAAACCATTGGACTAGTTTTCAAGATTCTCCATTTTTAAGAACACTATCTTTGGAGATTTAAGGAACACTGAAACTGTTGTATTGGGAAATTAGTGATCTAGAGATCGAATAAAACCCTTCTACTTAATGATACTACTTTCAGTAACATGCAATTCATAAAGGACCTCCTACAGTAGAAATCAAGATTATGGGCCCGCACAGACACAAAAATGGCATTGTGCCAATCAACATAAACATTATTCAAGGTTGCAGTATCCTATAACAAACCATTAACCATGGAGACTTCAGAAGTACTTAAAAAAACACATTATATGCAGTCAGTAAAATTTATGCACTAGTAGCCAAGCCTTGAACATCAGTGTAGATTAATAAATGTTTGTGGAATATATAAATGAAAAATTCTGCCTCTTCCTTTCACAAAATTTCTTGTTAATATGGTCTCCTGTCTAGATCTTACTCAAATATTAGACAAGGTTATAATATAATTGGATGTACCAAATCATTCTAATATTTCTTTCCCTTTATTTATACATTGGAGAGATTAGTATTATGCATAGACTAAAGAAAAATGAAAAATATTAATACTAAGCTAAATCTGACTGACCTAAGTCAGACAAGTAGTCCTTGAAAGATCTAATATTGAAGATCTCATTATATCATCAAAACTGGTCTGTGGAGATGAGACAATTTAGACACTAGTAATAATTCAGCCCTCAATTCCTTAAGTAATTTTGGGCAGCTCATTTAATATCTCTGTGACTTGGTTTCCTTATTTATTAAAAGGGGATAGCAATATGTACCCTTTTTGTCACACAGGATTGTGACAATATAATACAGCACATACAAGGTTGTTGTTGATTTGTCATTGTTGTTGTTTTAATAAGCTAAATGACCTATACAAATAAAAGATATTTTAATTATCACCCAGAATATTGTAGACACTTTTTGAATATCAATAAAAGAACAAGTAGATACAGCTGACAAGTTAGAAGTACTACTCCTTAGTTATGAATAAAATTCAACATCAAGTTTATAATACAAAGATGTGTTATCTTTTTACATTTATTTCCACTGTTAGCCAATTTCAATATTTGTCCACATTTTCATTTTTACAGGATTATGATTTTAGACCCCATACCATTTCAACTTACTTGTACCAAAAACTAAAATTAAATAAAAATAAAAACCTGCAGCAGATTTATTCCAGGTTCCCAAATCACCAAAGGCATAATATGACAGTATTCAGGTCAGAATGGGATCATTCTTTGTGTTTTACAAAAGCAAGGTTCTAATCCCGTAACATTCTTTAGAAGTCAGGAATTATTCCTTTACTGGCTTGTGTTCTCCTTATAAAAAGTTTGATTTCATCATATAATATACAGTGAATCAAAATTAACTTTTTTTCAATAGTAACAATAACAGACATACAGTGTTTCACAGTTTACAAAAGCACTATACACACAGTACCTAACTTGTGAGTTCTATATATATATATATATATTATGTATATACATATATACACATATTTGTACACATACAAACATTTATGCATATGTGTGTATATATACATGTATGTGTATATATTACAATCATAACTAAGGAAGTCAATCCAGTGGTGATAAATCTTTCTAAACTTTCTTAGGCTGGTACTCAGAGAATAGTGAGTCAACAGGCCCATACCAAAAATTCTTCCAGCTTGGAGCTGGGTAAGACCTGCAGAGATTATTCATAGTTGACTTACACTTTAAGAATCCAGGTCTACCTCAAGGCCATGATAAAGAATAATAGTATTTTGTTTTGTTTTCTTAGTCATTTAAAAACAACATCTACATATATAATGCTCAAAGGAAAAATGAAATCAAATCCTTATTGTATATCTCTCCCCACCTGAGGCTCCCCCCAAAATCCATTGTTTTAATTTGATTATGCATATTGATTATAAGTATTTCTTTTTTTCAGTAAAGGGGGTAGACATAAGGAAAAAAAACCTTAAAATTTTGTGAATTGAAAAAAATTGCTATATACATTCAATCAGTTTAGGACAGTAATCTCTCTAATCTGAAAAAAAATGCTAAGGATAAAATATGAACATTTTCCATTTCCAGAATTTGACTTTCTAGACAAACATTGGGAATACATATTTCAGCATAACATCAGACACAAGATCTTTGAAATGAGTTTATAGAAAATAAGTTAATTTTAAAAATTAAGTGAATGAAGGTAAAACAAGTAGTATCTTGATATTATTGTTAGTAAGGGCTGAGTCATCAACAGTAATGTATGTGTGCTTAATTAGCTTTGGTCTAAATAGTACAACTCTAGGAACCTCAAAGATAGTGATGGAATGTTCAAAGTAACACTGGCTTTTTGCTTTGGTAAAAAAATAAACTCCATGTTATTGAGTTACATCAAACAATATCTATGTTTAGTTTTGCTATGTCAATATTTGGGAGCAATGGAAATTTATAAGTAAAGGTAGCCAATCCAATAAACAAGATTAAATAGAGCAAAAGCTGTTGGGAAAAATATACGAGAATATGAGTCGATTTTGGCAACACGGATGTGTATTCTTCCTTCCCTCCAAGATCCTGTCCGGCAGTCTTCAAAACAACAGAAAAAGCTCGCACAGTCTTTGCCTTCCAAGCACTGATATCCATAATCATCATCTCGTTGTTGTGGATGAGAAATGCTGTTCATTGGAATCAATGTAGATCCAGGGCGAACTGCAACTGCGGGTGATTTCTGAATAAAAGGACATATTGGATTTTTCGCATTGAATTAATAATAATAATTACAATTGATATGTGTACTGTTTTAAGGTCTACAAATATTATTCTCTTCCCTGCCCATTGAATCCTCAAAAATACTAATAATGAAAATATGTATTTTTTTTTTTACATTTGTACATGTCTATTTTTTCTTTTTCACAACTTACTACTTGAATCCCTGTAAGTTAATGGAGAAAACTCCACAATTCAAAGTCCTTTTTTGGTTTTAGAAATAGTGCCTTATGAACAGTAAGTACCTTATGGGATTTCTGTAAGGCTTAAATCAATCAATCCGCAATTATTAAGAACCTTTATGTCAGGCACTGTATTAAGTGCTAAAAGGTTCAAAGACAAAAGATAAATCAATGTTTCCTCTGAAGGCACTTTTATTGTATAGGGAAAGGCAACATGCACACAACATTTTATATAGAATAAATGTATAGACAAAAACATGGCATAGATATGATAACTAAATAAAAGATAGTCAGTGACATGTGGAAGCAGTAGTTTGTAGAATTAGAAAAGTATCTTGTAGAAAGTGGTGCTGGAATATATAATTCTAAATGGTGAGAGATTATATGATGCAGAAGTGAGGAAACAGTGAATTCCAGCTATGCAGCATGACCAGTGACAAACCTCAGGTAGATTGCCATATGTAAAGTGTTTACTAAACTTATGAGTGGAATTTATTCTATAATTGCTCTTAACTAACATCAATTTTTTTGCAGCCAATTTTTATAAAGTACTTGCTTTGAAGATGTATACTTTTAAAATGACTATAATATATTAGATGATAAGCATAAAATATATTTACATATCATTATATATAACAATATATAATGAATAACTTGAAAAGGAAAAATAGAATGAATGTATTCAAGTAACTGCTTATTTGAACAAATGGACATCCATGAATGAATGTATCCAGTAAGGGGATAGAGTACTAGGGATACATTGATTCTTATACTGGAGATCACTGAAAGATTAACCAGGGAAATGTGCCCAGTAGAAGTCTGTTTATCTCAGCTGCAACCAAGAAAGATTCATTTTAAATAATTCACTTAAGCATAGTCACATTCACAACTATTAATGGTGTGTGTGAGAGAGAGACAGAGAGACAGACGGTTGTCAGATGAAATAATCAAAGCTATCTATGGTCACATGAAAAAATAGTCTAAATAAGTATTGATTAGGAAATAATATTTAAAGCAATTTTGAGTTACCACCTCATATGTAGCAGATTGGTTAATAAAGCAAAAAAAGAAATATGACAAATATGTTGAAGTAGAAGTGGAAAAATTAAGAGACTAATGCACAATTGGTGGCTTTGTGAAGTGATCTAACCATTTTGTAAAGCAAAGCTTCTTAAACTGTGGGTCACTATCTTATACTACATAATATAACTAAATGTGGGGGCCATGAAGTTATAATTTGTATACCTATTTTATATGTCTATATGCCTGTGGTCATGAAAAAAAAAATTGTGGGTAAAAGGAGGTTGAGAGTAGATAAAAGCAGCCCTCTTATACAGCAATTTGTGAGAATGGTCAAAGGGCCATAAAACCACAAATACTCTTAAATCAGGCCATACTACAACTAGGTTTGTATTCCAAACAGATTAAAAAAAAACAAAGGAAAAGAGTTATGTGTATAAAAAGTTGTAGTGGCTATTATAGTAGTAGCAAAGAACTGAAAAACAAAAACATGTCCATTAGCTGGGTAATGCAGCATGTGATTGTGATAGTATCCTACTCATCATTTCTTTCTTTTTTTTTTTTTTTTTTTTTTGCTTTTTGCTGAGGCAGTTGAGGTTAAGTGACTTGCCCAGGGTCACACAGCTAGGGAATGTTAAGTGTCTGAGACCAGATTTGAACTCAGGTCCTCCTGACTTTTGGGCTGGTGCCCTATCCACTGCGCCACCTAGCTGCCCACTACTCATCATTTCTCTCAGAAAAACCTGCAAAGATTTACGTAAACTAATAAGAAGTGAAATGTGCAGACCCAGGAGGAGATTTTATACAGTAACAGCAGTGTTCTTTGATCAGTTGTGATTGACTTAGCTCTTTCTAGCAATACAATGAACCAAGACAATTCTGAAGGACTTATAATGAAAAAATACTATCTGCCTCCAGAGAAAGAACTCATGGAGTCTAAATGAAAATTGAATCATAATTTTTCTTGGTTTGTTTTTTTTTTGTCTGTGTTTACTTTCACAACATGACTAACACAGAAATATGTTTTGCAGGACTGCCTATGTATGACCTATATCAAATTGCTTGCTTTCTCAATGAAGGGGAGAGAGTAGGAAGAGAGAGAGAATTTGGAACCCAAGCATTTTTGCTAATAGATGTCAAAATTGTTTTTAAATTTAAATGGGGAAATAAAATGTTATTTTTTTAAAAAAGAAAAATTGTAATTGAATCATAAGCTTTCAGAATTAGAGGTTTATAAAAATTTAGAAATGAAAGAGATCTTTAACTTTATCTAAACCAACTTCTTTGTTTCATAGTTATGGAAACTGAGCCCTAGACAAGTTATTAAAATTATTCACTTCTACCATGAAGATAAATCTCCTTCCTTGCTGTCTTTTCTGAGGTATAAATTCACCTCTTCAAAATAATTATAAGATGTCCCCATCTTGGTGTTTCATAATGGCCTCAAAATCATTATATTCAAAGTATAGCTTATATTTATCTCGACTTACTTATGCTTTCAATTTAACTAATTCCCCAAGTGGTATAATTTTAATCCCCTACATTTAACCTGTGCTTTTCTCTTGGATTTTTCTCTCTTTTCCTTCTTACATCATTTCTCTTAAAAACTGTCCTAATATAACCTCTCTCATTCATCACCTCCTTATCATTCTTATTGCTACTACACTAAATGGACCCTTATTACCCTGTCTTGAAATAATTTTATCTCATATTTATTTTCTATCTCTCTGCATTATCATTTTTGTCTCTTATTAGTTTTATGAATAATAAAGATGATTCTATAAGTCAGCATCACCCCATATACAAATCTTCAGTGACAATTTATTGGCTATCCATCAAGTAAAAATTAAATAATCATGAGTAACTAAATTTGCCATTGCTCTATCTTTCCAGCTTTATTTCATGTTGTACTCTTATGTATACTCTATTCATCTACCAAAGTATAGTATTACTTACTTTGCAAACCAAGTCTGAACTTTCCTGTCTCTATGCTTTTATTAGTTGTTCTTTATATTCTCCTTGAATTTCATGCAGAATTTTCTACCTTTTAAAAAAGTCTAAATACAATGTGACCTCTTCCATAGAGGTTTCCTGGTCCCAATTATTCTTATTGACCATTTTCTTTGGGTCTTTGCTGTATGTATGTACACACATATATAACATATATATGCATGTGTATACATGTGTGTATATATGTGTATTTATGCTATATATGTGTATATACATGTATATTTATATTTGTTTATATACACACACACATCCTAGGAGATATTATATGGTCCTGGAATAATAGAAATTTTGATTAGCTTACCTGATGATTGTAGCTAAATTCCTGCTAAAGAAACACAATGAATTAATAACTACTGTTGTTCCCCAATAGCTTTTGACTGCACAAAACAGATATTTTTTCTATTTAGACTCAATACATTTGGCTTAATTTATATATTTTTTCTTTAAAAACAAAGACTCAGCCATTTAGAAATAAAATTAGAAACTATTGAAAATAACACTACAATAATATGAGTGATTCAAAAGAATTACTGTAACAGAACAATTCTTTTCCTACACTCTGAGAAACTGACAGATTGAAAAAAAATATCTTGTCAGGTCTCACTGCAGCTACAATTTAATTATTTTGAAGGTTCAGATGTTCCTTAAGCAAAGAATCCAAGGACTAGAGGGTTGAGATTTTTTCCAATAACTGTGTTATAGAATGTGTTTTCTCTGGGCTTCAAGGAAGATGCCCTGATCTTTCAGTTACTCTGACCCAGCAGCTGTGGCCTCAGGCTCTAGGACTCCATGAAGAAATGAGCAAAAATGATATCTATTTATCTTTCTATCTCTACCCATCTATCTATCTATATATCTATATGACACACACATCCCCCTATATATATATATTTGTGTATATATATATATATATATATATATAAATTTCTTAAACTTATGTTTTGAAGAAGAAATATATGAAAGAGAACAGAATAAACAGATGTTATGGCCAGATAACAGGCAGACTTTTTTGGCACTGAACTTACTATGTGGTTACTTAGTCTGGAATAAAAGGAGACAGAGATTTCTATAAAGGCTTCAAGTGTATAGTTTGTAGACAGCAGTATGTACAGCTGTCTATACATCATGAAAATGTGTTACAATCTACCTGATTAACAAGACCATATGGCTGAACACTGAACCATGGGGGAGAATCAGATTTGATCACTGATCCCAGTTTTTCACTCAGCATGCCATCTAGGGTTGAAAGAATTGGCAAGGTAGCACAACCAAACTAAGAAGAAAGAAAAAATGGTTTTGAACTCCTTGGGGGGCCCCTTGGGGCTTAGTTTTTTTAGCAGGTGCTAAAGGAAATTCTTTTTTTTTAAATCCTCAATAAGAGCACAATACGTAAATTACAAAGTCCTGGTTTCAGGCACCAACTTGTTAACATTTGCAATAGGGTGCTGTAAAGGCCATAGCCTTAAAATAAAATAATACAACTGAAATAGTATTCCTTTAACTCATAAATCTTACTATCTTGACCCTCCAGCACTTCTAACTTAAAAGCTACCTCTGGGAATTTTATAT
Organism: Myrmecobius fasciatus; assembly: GCA_023553655.1. NCBI lineage: Eukaryota > Metazoa > Chordata > Mammalia > Dasyuromorphia > Myrmecobiidae > Myrmecobius > Myrmecobius fasciatus. Next base: position 863,330 of record JAJPUD010000077.1, on the reverse strand, counting down.
GCTTCATGAGGATAAAGATCTATCTATGGTCCTAAAATCAGTAAGTTTCAGATGCAGAAATGGAATCCAGGTTTTCTGGAATTAACCTTTAGCCCTATGGCAAACTCTTCTTCATTATTGTTTCCTGATTTCCTGGAGAAAATCTAGACAAAAGCAGAGCAGCTTCTGCAGGACAATTTATAATTTAGAGAGTTGCCTGGGAACACTGAGATCTTGAGATTTCTCCAAGGGCCCATAGCCAGTATGGGTCCCTTATGGGGTTGAAACATCTTATAAACTTTCAGGCTGGGTCTCTATCACTACATTAAGTTGTTTTTTCTCTAAACATTGAGCCTCATTTGTAAACTCTTTGATAACATATCTTAGAGTATACATGTTTGTTTGTTTTTCCCAATCATATGAGACCAATTTCACTGACAGATGATACCTTCTTAGGATGTACTTTCCAATTTTTAAGTTCTTCCAAATGTAATATCAGGAAATAACATACACACACACATATTTTCCATTAAGAAGAAGCATATTAGATGGAATGTAACTATTGGTGAACATATGTAGAAAATTCACATTGAAGGAGATGCTTAGATGGAGTTAAAACAGAAATGTGGAAAAGTTGCTCTTTTTCCATTAAAAAAATTAATTGGGAATTGTCTGCCTTGAATACTCCCCCCTAAGGGACTGTTTCATTTATTCATTATGGTTTGTATGAGAGAGAAACTAAAATAATCTCAAGTAAAAGCAAAGACAGAAGCTAATTCTCAAATGGAAATGGGCTTTATTCTCTTGGGAAGTATCTCCTATTTTCAGTGGGAATATCTCACTGATTCCCAAAGGATTTAGTTGGACAACTGGCTAAGTGGCTGTGTCCATGAAAATATACCAGACAATCAAACTTCTGGACTTGAGACTCACAATTTTTTTTTTCATTTAGAACAACAAAACATCCCAGAAGTGAATGAGTGTGAAAAGTAAAGGAGGAATGAGGTAAAATGTGGTGAGGAGAAAAAAAAACTGCAAAAGGTATTTTTTCCCTAAGGGAAAGAAGATAATGATCTCTTTCTAGGTATACTATTTTTTCTATGAATTATTTCCACCTACTTAATTATCATTTAACATACTTTTTTTTTTTTTTGCTTTAAGTACTTGAAAAAAAAGACTGGGGGGAGAAATGGAGATGGTTATCAAAGGTGGTGAATGATGTTAATATCTATTATTTATACCATTATATTTTCAACTTCAACTTTCCAATTTCATGTCAAAAAAAGGAAGTATATGGGTAGGAAGGGGAGATTGTGGGGGGAAAAGGTAAATAAAATTCTAGCTTTTATTTTGCAAAGAAAAAATGTGTAACATCAGACCTTTTAAAAGCATGTTTCTTTAGAAAAGTCATTTTGCTGGAGGACATCAAGTTCAGATAGAACTTGGGATCCCCAAAGTTAAAATAGAAAAGGGAAAATTCAGCATAAAAAAAGGTTCAGAACTTCATATGAGCTAAACTAAAAGGAGAAACTTCCTTGTTTGGAATGGTCTTCCAAAGGTCTTGGAGGTGATTTTGCCATTAGAGGAATGTTTAGTGGTATTTTTAATCTTTTATTTTCATTTACCCTCCTTTCATAGCCCATTCCTCAAACATCAGTTTATTATAAACAAAATAATATCCATATGCTTCCCAATATTGTTATCTGTTGGTAGATGTAAGTGACAGAAATATAAGCTTCAACATACCCTTGACTTCTGTTTGGATTTCCTGTCTTTAGGCTTTTTCCCCTTTTTGTTGCTAGTGAAATAATGCAGGGTTCCATATTCCACCAAAGCCGCAAAAACAAAAATGAAGCATACAGAAACAAAGAGATCCATAGCTGTCACATAGGAAACCTTAGGGAGGGATTTCCTGGCAATGGTACTCAGAGTTGTCATTGTCAGCACTGTGGTTATACCTATATTCAAAGAAATAGGAAGAGAAGGAAAGTGACCAGGGGGTTTTATAGACCACTCTTCTTGCATAGAACAGACATCGTCTAAGAGTAAATAAATAAACAATTTAGTAAACTTACTCTAATTATCATGCTTTTTGAGATAAATAATCATTGCTTATTATAATCATAGCATGTTCTAATTTTGTAGTGGTAATCTAAAGCCTTTAACAGTGTTTATTCTACATTATCAGTCTTTTAATACAGCAAAAGCTTTTTTAAAAATAAGAATAATTAATATATGGTATAATAAAACCACAATGATTTTAATCATTTTGAAGAGTACTTATTGGTAAGTGTGATTATATGTTATTATAAATAATTTAAATAGTTTGTTACATGATTGTTAATATCACAAAAGCTTTGCAAAAATAGGAACTTATTTTTGTTCATTAATTTTTGAAAAGCAATGTCATATTATATAGCAAATAGATCTCAGTCAGAAAGACCTGGAACATCCAAAAACCATGGAGCATTATATGCAGCTGTGTGACCCTGGCCACATAACTTAACCTTAATTTCTTCAGTTGTAAAATGAAGATCGTATTTGTACTTCCCTTCCATGGTTGTTGTGAATAATATTTGTAAAGCCTTTAGCATAGAGCTGGGAAAATAATAAATGTTTAATACATGTTTGTTCATTCCTCCTATATGTGCATATATATGTGTGTATATATGCATATATATAGTATATATGTATGTATATATGCATGTACATAAACACACATAAGTTATTTCTAATTTCATTCTGATTTTGATCTGTGAGGTATTTTCAGTTTGAAAACTTCCTCCATTGATGAAAAATATTTATAATATTAATTTTAGTGACTTGTTTGGGGTTGGAATGTTACATGAATTGCCCAGAGTCTCACAGCTAGCATATTTAAAAAACTTCATATTTTACAACAGAGCTGAATATTCAGTATCATAGGATCCATCAACAAGACTAATAAGGACAAAAAGTGGATCAGATATGAGCAGCAAATTTTGCCAGGAAGTAAGAGTTAGGTGACTTGCTTATGATTACTTATGAGTGACAGACTCCAGACTTGAATTCAGTTTTTTCTAATAGAAATGTCAACATTTTAAAGATTTTGCCTCACTATACCACAACGTAACTCTATAATCCTATCTAATCTTTTCATTCTTAATTCAAAACACATTAATTTTAAAATGAAAAGATGGAGTGAATAATCATGGCATAATATTGCTAACACTGAGATTTTTTTTTAATTTTTTATTTTAAGCTTTTTATTTGTATAACATATGTATGGGTAGTTCCCCAACCTTGATCTTTACAAAGCTTTCCAATACAAATTTTACCCCCAGTCCCCTCCCCTCCCCTAGATGGCAGGAAGTCCACTACATGTTAATAATGTTGAAATGCTTGAGAAGTTATGCAAGAAAAATCCTATCTACAAGAAAAAAAAAGAATCAGAGAAAGGCAACACAATGCAAACAAATGTCAATAGAGATCATGAAAATGTTACGTTGTGGTCCATATTTCATTTCCCTCTCTCTGGGTGTATATGGTTTTCTTCAGTGAACAATTGGAACTGGTTTGAGACAATTCTTTGTTGCAGAGAGCCATGTCCATCAGAATTGATCATCATGTAATACTGTTGTTGCTGTGCATGATGATCTCCTGGTTCTGCTCGTTTCGCTCAGCATCAGTTCATGCAAGTCCCTCCAGGCCTCTCTGAAATCGTCCTGCTGGTCATTTCTTACAGAGCAATAATATTCCATAACATTCATATAACATAATTTATTCAGCCACTCTCCAATTGATGGGCATCCCTTCAGTTTCCAGTTTCTAGACACTACAAAAAGGGCTGCCACAAACATTCTTGCACATGTGGGTCCCTTTCCCTCCTCTAAGATCTCTTTGGAATATAGGCCCAGTAGAAACACTGCTGGGTCAAAGGGTATGCACAGTTTGACAACTTTTTGAGCATAGCTCCAAATTGCTCTCCAGAATGGTTGGATCCGTTCACAGTTCCACCAATAATGTATTAGTGTCCCAGCCCTCCCACATCCCCTCCAACATTCATTGTTATCTTTTCCTGTCATTTTAGCCAATCTGACAGGTGTGTAACACTGAGATTTTTTTAAGCATGCTATTGAACATAAATCCATATGTTCACCAAAGAAGAATATATAATGCCTATAAAATCTATAATATAAAACTATTATTATATTAAAGTATATTATATAATATGATAATTATAATAAAGTAACAATATAATTATCTATATATAATACATTTTTCAAAAATTTGGACAGATATCCAAATTTCCTTTTGATACCATTCATAACAGCATGTTAAGTCTTTCCACAATACTTGGGAAGAAAAAAATGTTTTTATATTAAAGGTTTAAATATTATATAATGTTTACCAACTCCTTCTTTCCTTTTCATATTTACCCAGCATGGTTGAAAGGAGATTGCTCAGGTTTTTTCCCTTATGTCAACTATATTCTAATGAAACCCTTTTTGCATTTCACAATCACAAAGTAGTATTTATTCTGATTTTGGAACAGAAAATTTGAAGCTTACATCTATTAAAATGAAATATATATATATATAATTTTTTGTTTGAACTTATGATTTCATTGTATTTAGATTGCCCAATGAAGAAACTCAGAAATTCTTCTCAAGACATTGTTTTGGAGAGTTGTTTTGGGACACCGAAAATTTAGATGAATGGCCAAATATCTTTCAGAGAAAGGTCTTTTTTAGACACGGATTTTCTTCATTGCATCACACTTTCTGTTATTTAAATGGTAAGATAGCCAATGATAAAAGCAAACTTCACATTCATAAGACCCATCTTCACATAAGAATTATAAGATCAGGAAGAATAAATCTTCATTTATTTCAACAAGTATTTATATTTTGGAGAGTGTGTGAGGGAGAGGTAAAAGGAAAGGAAGAGAGGGAAAGAGAGAGAAGGAGAGAGAGGTTAGAAATGAGAGAGACATACCAGGTTGGTCCTGCGGTCCTAGGAATAACTTGAAAGTAATTGAGACTTTATGAATCAAATGAATGAATTGACATTTGATAATATTTGATGTATAATTTCCTAAGTACCCTTAGTTCTTTTATGTTTCTAGGTCTCTATTAGCCTTCCTTCTTCCTTACTATGTTATGAACCTATTAATGAAAAACATGGCATGTGAAGGGGAGGCAGAGAGTATTGCATTTGTTTTTATGTCTCCTCCTTTCAGATCCAATGAAAAGATAGGAATGGGAACTTGTCCTATCTTTTCATTTCTTTTTCTTTCCTTTGCAGACAATCACAGTGAAGGAACATGCTCAGGACCACACAGCTAATAAGTGTCTGAGGCAGAATTTGAACTTAGAGTGTCATGACTCCAGTAATCTATCCACTGTGACACCTAGAAACCCTGTCATCTTTTTATTTCTGGGGTGAGCTTCCAGATGAAGAAACTGCCTTGACCAATGTAAGTTGGTGCCTTCTCAGCAACTGGTCCTATTACAGAGTAACCTAGAGCACAGGAGGCTAAATAATTTCATATGCATCACTCAATCAATATATGTCTGAGGCAGGACTTACATTCTGGCCAGGGTGGTTCCAAGGCCAACTCTTCCTCTCTCCATTGCACACAGGCTACCTCAAGACAAAGATAACTTTTTTTCCCTCCATATTCACTTATCTTCACTCCTTATCTTTGTGATTGGATCATTTACTCAAAAAGAGCTACAGTGAAGGATCTACAACTCAGTCAGCAAAATGACCCCTCCTACCTTGTCTTGGACACCATTTTGCATTGGTAGGCCAGGCCACACACTATTCTATCATCTAGGTTGTCAAGAGGCTATATCATTCTGGGGGTCTCTTTCTGCATCATTTCAGATAGATGGACACTGTTCTGTCCTCTGGAATTTCCTTTTTTGGGGTGAATTTCATCCCTTGCATAGTCTGAATCCTGCCACATCTGGTAGAAACAAGTTCTTCCATAACTTTCAACCATTTGAAGCTCCATATCTAACTCCCACCTCTCCCTGGGCCAGTTTTCAAAAGATACTTTATAACATGAATGCAGGAGAGTTAGTTATCTTTATACTCATCTAACAAGAAGAGCTTCAGAGGCTTGGACATTGCTCCAAAGATAGTATCTAGTCCACCACAGAAGCACAATCATGTAGTAGTTTAAGATTTACAAAGTAGGACTTTGGAACTATAATCTCATTTGTTCCACAAAATAGTTATGTAAAGTAGACACTATTTCCCCAATTTATATACAACAAAGCTAAGGCTCAGCAAGGCTAAATGACTTGCTTATTCATGGTTACAAAACTACTATATCAGTTGTTCAAAGTAGGATTTGAACCCTGGTCATCCCAATTTCCAGGTCCCATGTCTGTTCACTGCACCACATTCTCTCTCTTAATAAGTGAAAACAACAAAAAAAAAACAATCATCTATCAAATATCATTTAAAATCCATAAAGTCATGTAGGCAAGGTTTTCTTTTGAATACCTGGAAACCCAATAATAAATATGATGTAAAATCGTACATATATTGGAAACGTAAATGGATTTTATATTAGTATAATCATAAAAGACCAAGTAAAGATAGGTATAGAATATAATCTATTAACAACATCGAAATCTTTGTCAGACTCCCAAGGCAATTTCTTTGCCAGCTGCAAAGTTAGATACCTTGAGCTTTAATATTGATGATTCCAAGTGATTTACATTTTACTATACATTATTAACAGGAGATCTTCACCAGCTATCTCAGGCAACCACATGAAGGAGCAGTTTGTGATTAAAAATAGAAATTCTGCCCTTAGCTCTATGTTTTTTCATGAAATCATTATCAGTAGTCAGAGAGTTATACTTTCCATTGGACTAAATCAACTAAACAGTAGGCTATCTTTGTAAATGAATTGTACAAATGGAGGCAGTTTTGTGATTTAAAATGTGACTTAAGATGGTAATTGGTTCATTTTCAAAATAATTTGATGTTATTATAATGTCCAAAATACACATCAAAATAAATTTATTGAAAGGAAGAGACTAGTATATACAAACATTTACATAATTAGGATTTTTTATGACAACAAAAAATGGAATCAAAATATGTGCCCAGTGATTGTAATAGTGTTAAAGAAAATGGGATACATGAATATAAAAGGATTTCATTGTTCTATGATTAGTGATGAATAGAAAGAATTCAGAGAACATGAGAAGAATTGTTTAAAATGACAAAAAGTGAAGAAAATAACAATAACCACAAATTTGCAAATAAATGGCCTCTAAAAAAAAGAAATAGGATTAAATAGAACAGACAGTGTTGTTTTAATGCTATCAATGTTAAAAGGCTATGTATCCTTTCTGTTAAGGATCAGTAAAATACTGTAAAGTGACAATGTGCCATCAATTAAAATAATTGTTTTGGGAGGTCCTTTGTGGGGAATGTATGTTTATTGGGCAATGGCTATCTTGTAAAAAATAAAAAAGGACAAATACATAATTTTAAAAGTCATGGTAAAAACAATTTTATATTGTATATATAATTGCATGTATATATATATATATATACACAAAAAATTATATATATTGTACATAACAATTCACATTCTTTATCATTGCTCCTGTCCAGGGACACTAAATGCTTTCTTGGCTGATTATTCAATTTATAGATTACTCAATCCCTGGCTTCTCATCTTTCTTTTTTTCAGTTTCCTGACTCTTGGACCCTTTGCTTCTCATTGTAACCCCCACCAAAAGCAAACAGAGATGGTAAAAAAGCAGTCAATGTAATGATCGTAAAAGGTTTAGTGGGAGAAATGACAGAAATTAATAAATAAAATGAGGTTTAGGAATGGGAGAATTTCATTACCTAATCTATCTTTTGTTCTATTTTTCTGTGTTCTCATTTGAGCAGATAAGGATGAATTGACTTAGAATTTAATCACTCTGTAATCTTTTTTTTTCCCCTGGTACCCCCTAATCAGGATACTGCAAAAGGGTCCTATGAGATGTTATTGATTTAGGTCCTAATAAAATAGACCGTAATACATTTGGTGGTATGCTCATAAAAAAGATATATTGCAGCAAAGTATATTTTAATATTTCATACCTAATGATGTCCTTGCAGGTACTGCATCTTTGTTAATCCAGAATGACACCCAGGAAAGAACTACTGTTAATATGCATGGGATATATGTCTGAATGGTAAAATATCCCATACGTCTACTGAGATCAAAAAAGATTGTCATGATGATATAATCCCCTAAAAGAAAAGAATGAAAAAGGCATATTATAATCACAGTATCACAAAAACTCAGAGTGCAGAGGAATCTCAGAAGGTACCTAATTCAACCTATTCCTGCACAAGAATTCCATATATAATAGACTCCTAAAGCAGCATTCTTATTTACATAATTAAAATTTGCATAAAGATACAGATCTACATGAAAAAATTCAAAGATAGTTAATTAAAAACATATGTCTGGAATTCTGTTTTGTTATTTTTGTCATTTTTCTTACCAGATAATGTATGTGAGATTTCTGTTGAGTTCCGTAATCCCACAAATGCAAATTGGTACAATCTCCAGTATTTAGGATCTGCTACTTCCACAGAGGTTTTCTTCCATTTATATTCTATTTCATTTCTAGGGTACCCATCTGAAAAAAAAAATCATAGGAATATATGAGATTAAGATGTCTCAGTAGCCCATAACTTTGTGGGAAAAAGAGAACAATTAATATCAGAAATGTCACTTATTGTTCTCCTCTTTCTGTCTCTATCTTTCTGTTTTCTATTCTCCCCTTTATTCTTTTTTCTGCTCTCTTCTACCAAGACTATTTTTTTTTTACTTCTGGCTTTTCCCTTTTCCCCCCAATGGTGCCATGGGCCAGAAAGTAACTTTTAAAAAGAAGTTCCTGATGCTTGAATCACATCAACCCCTTAAATCTGTCATTTTGCATCATTAATATCATATTCCTATCTTTTTTCACATTCAATTAGTAAACATATTATGTTGGTTCTTGACCTCTATCCCATCTTCCCTCTTTGCTCTAAGACCGGTCTAAGAATAAACCCATATTAATTTTTCACCTGAACTATTTTAATGCCTCCTTAAAAATCTTGCTGCTTCTTTTTTCCCCTTATCTATTGCATTCCCATTTCTAATATGCAAATCTGATAATAAAAACAAATGGGAGCAGAAGGAACAAAAACTCTCTGAAAGCACTATTAGCTAATCAATAAATGCTTAACTCATTATATCAGTAGTTAACATCTTCACAAAATGGTATTAATTGAACTGGGTAGACTTGTCTCATGCTACATCCAATCATATTCTCAATTCTTTAAAAGCCAATATGGATGACTGACATTTTTTAAACCTATATTCATATAGTGAGAATGTCATGTCGAGTGAGTGTTACACTTTAGAAAAGGTAACAATAATTAAATAGCATTTATATAGTGATTTGGGATTTGTGAAGTCTTTCTCTCTTAGGTTAATTCATTTGATATTCACAATCAACTTGTGGGGTAGATGCTATTATTATCCTCATTTAACAGATGAGCAAGCTGAACCAGAGAGAGGTCTGGTGACTTGAGCAGTGTCATATATCTGATGAATGTTTCAGACTAGATTAGAAGCCAAGTGTTGCTGACTTCAAGTTCTTTATGTTATTTACTTCCCCAACTAGCTGCCTAGGATGGAGGAAGCATGGGTTTGCTTTTAAATAGAAGGGAAGTAGCAAGTAGTAAGGGAGAACCCAGATTAGTGAAATAATGAAGGTGAAGGACGAGGCAATATACTGTAGAGGATGGAATGGAAAGAAATCCAGAGTGCATGTAGAAAGGGTTTTTTTTGATTAGAAAAAGAGTAATCTTTTCATATGAGACAGGAGTGAAGAAGATAATAGTGAGGGAGATATGTTTGTGGGTGAAATACAAGATAGAATTCTCAGCTGAAGTGGTGAGAGAAGTGATCCTATGAGAGAATGGAAGAAAGATGAAAAGGACTGGAAAAGCCATTATGATGAGTGAGACAGTGAAAAGCATCTCCTTACCTTACTGAGGTTCTATTTGATGCTTTGTGAACCAAATCTTTAGTGGATACAATCAACATAGTTTCATAATTTTTCTCAAACACACTAGACAATGTCATGTTTAATACAAGTTTATGAGACATCTACTCTGAAATACCTTTGCTTTACTTCTTTCTAAACAAATAATATATATGCCTTTGCTTTTGCTATACTCTTTATTACCTCCATCCAACATTTTCCCCTTTCAAATGGCTATCTTTTGAAATTCTTTCCTTCCTTTAAGACCCACCAAAATATTTATCTCTTCCATGAAATCTTCCTAGATTTTCCTAGTTTTTACCTCATAAAATTATTTTGCCTGATTTTGTAATATAATCACATCTGGATATGTGTCCTTTACCATACAAGATGAAAAGCTACTTAAAAGCAGAGGAAATATTCTGTTTCTGTCTTTCTCTGTTTTTCCAACTCTCTCTCTTTCTCTCTCCCCTCTCCCTTTGTTCAACACACATATGGACATATCTGCCATGGTGCTTTTCATAGAATATTCCATAAATGATAACGTTCACTACATTTTCTATATTCTTTCTTAAACATCTCTATAAAATTTTACTTAGTGCTAAATTATCAGATCTTAATATAGGTTGAACAGTCATAATAATGAATATTTGGCAATAAAAAAACACATCCCAAAATATGCTTATTTTTTTAAAAAAAGTATAGAGTCACATTGAAAATGAAAACTGTTAGACTATTGTGGAGAGGGCAAAGAACGAACTTTTTCATGTCATTTTTATGCATTTTTGGTAAAGAAATCTTTATTACTAGGTAGTGACCAAGAAAAATATATTAAAATAATTATGAATATCATAAATTCAAATGTATATATAATTGAGCTACATTTTCATAATTGTAGCTATGTTTATTAAATAATTATTATGTATAATATGCTGAAAGGAAAAAATCAACACAGTACAAACCCTCAAGGAATTTGTAATCTCCTGGGTAAGTTATGTGCACTTATATGTATAATTTTTAAAAACTTGATAGCTATGTTATTTCATTTTAACCTCACTTTTTCTCATTCTTTCTTAACAACAAGAAGCAAAACCCTAATTGGTTATTCTAACTCATCTAGTTTCATCTAAAAACAAAACAAACAAAAAACACTCTTCCTATATTAAACAAGTATTCACAAAAGGATTGATACTATTCACTAGAATGTAAACTCTTTGAGATCCAAGACTGGATCTGTATTCTCTAATTAATTGTTGTAAAAGGTATTTCACATAAACAGTCTTAAAAGCGGTAATTTAATTATATTTAATTATAAATATCTTGGTAATATGAGTTAAATATTGCTTCTGCAAAGGGTAGAAAATTCTAATAAAGTTTTCTAAAATCTACTGTTAGAAAGCTGACCACAGATTTGACATTTGTACTTACTTATGTTATTGAGATCTCACATGACAAGCTCTGTAACATTGGTTCAACTACATCAAAATAAATAGTTGCTGCTTGGATAAGTTTAACGCTTATGAATTATGATGACTGCAATGTCCAATTTAGCTTTAAGTCATGTCATTTATTTTTAAGATTAAAAGGAGAGGTCTAAGTTGTGAATGCATTTTGATATAGTCCAGTCTACAGTAGTAACCCTAATATGCATCTAGGAAAATAAAAGAACATAATTTCCTCCTTTGCAATCATTAAATAAACAAAATCTGAATTTTAAATGAGATAAAATTATGAAGTATTTTACCACCTACAGCTGGAAAACTCCAGTGGGCAGGAATGTTCATCCATAGGGAAATTATGTAGCTGAAGATAGCATTCAGCATTAATTGTCAACCTAATTCAAAGAAACAAAGATCTGCTAAGAAACAAACATGATACATTTAGATATTTATAAGATATAATCTTTTAACACTAAAATTAATACAAAAGAGGCAGCTATATATTTTCAAATAACATCAAAATTTCAGATTACAACACATTATCAACAACATTAACAACACATTAACAAATTTTTGTATGTGGCAAATTGTTATATAATAACCAGAAATTTTCTGGAAATAACAATAGTGCAATGATAGGTAAACTCCATTGCACAGCTAGACTTCATAAAGTTATATTACCAATTTTTTTCCCTAGGTAAATTTTTATACTTTTAAAACAAAATTTAAAAATTAGATTTCAAAGAAGTACAGTATTAAAGAAAATGCCAAGTAAAGCCAAGTTAGGAACCCAAGACAATGAATTTAGGAACCTTAGTTCTTTGAATCATATTTATATTTGGTAATCTCTTTGGATAACTTATTCACAACACTGAAAATGATGTAATCATGAACTTTCAAGACCAATAATGTACCTTCAAGATCATATCATTTAAAATTCTCATTTTATAAATTAGTTAGTGAATGCTATCCATTGTTTTCTTTCTTTCATGAGCCCTAGAAAACAATCTTTTTATAGTACAGAATTTTCATTTTTGGGGTATTAATGATACCTAAGCGAGTTTAATAAGTGGGTTAATGTTCCAATGGAAAATAATGGAGATTGTATATCTAAGGACTCAGAATTCTCATCCCAGTTCTGCCAATAGATACGTCATAAAACAGTTCTGTGCCTTGGTTTCTCTAACTATAATATGCTATTGAACATATTTGTTTTCCATCCTAATATCTCTAAGTAATCATCTGAATTTGGCATAATGGATAATGCTGTAAGAAAAGGTAGGTAGCACAATTAATAGACTGCTGGGTCTGAAGTAAAAAAGAGTGATCTTCCCGAGTTCAAATCTGATCTTAAATATCTACTAGCTATTTGACCCTAAACAAGTAACTTGAGACTGTTTGCCTCAGTTACCTCATCTATAAAATGAACTAGAGAAGTAAATGCAATCCAGTTCAATATCTTTACCAAGAAAAGCCCAAATAGGATGCCAAAGAATGGGACATGAAAACAATCATAACGTAGAGATAAGGAAGAAGGAGGAGGAAAATTGGTAGTGCTAGTGTTGGTTTTGATTATGATGATAATTCAATCCCTTTACAATTATTTGTGCTTTGGAAAATATATTCACATACATAAATTTAAAGTTTTCATACAAAACATTTCATGAACCCAAAGAATGATAGAGAGGTACATGATGGATGGGACCTGGCTACTGCATATTACCAACAAAAATATTGCACAGAAGTACAAATAAGTACACATATGACCAAAGAGCCATATGACTAGGGGTAGTAGTGATTGTGTACAGGATAATCAAGGTACAATATTCATGTTCCCTTAGCATCTAGACAATATCAAAGAATGTCAAAAAACACAGGAGGCCCCAAGGTAGACTGTTGAGAATATTTGAAAAGATAAAGATAAAAATTAAAAAGAATGAGTAGTCACTGATGAGTTGTTGATTTTGGGAGGATATTTCCATTTTGTTAATAAACATACATCTATTGAAATATCAAATCTTTTTTTAATTGATACTATGAAAAACATAAGGTAGTTATTATAGGTATTGGAGTTATTAAATAGAAACTGTATTATTTTCTATGAAATGAATTGCTCTATAAGTCAAAAATACTAGTAATATCATTGTCTAAAGCCAATTGCTTTTGGAAGGGATGAATGAGGTTTGGAAAACAAAAATGTGAAAATTACAATTGGCAGTTATTCAAACATTCAAGGAACTTAGTGGATTGTCTGGAGGCAATTGTCTATCCCCCTGTATCCTCTGTCAGAATTCACATAACTAAACCTGGAAGAGATTCAAACCTGTGTTCTAAATAAAACATCCCCAGGCTACCAGCAGATTTATGAATCAGCCAATAATCCTAATGGAATATCTAGTTAGCTTTTGTAGGTAGCTTATTTCCTTAGCTCCTCAGATCTTGTGCATTTTGGAACTATTTCTTATCTTACTCTATCCTGGGTAAATAATAATAATACCACGTTTCCATTTAAATAAATAGAAATTCCATGCTGGTCTCATCACTACTGTATAGAACAGAAGACAAGAAATTTAAATCACTGGTATCCTGCAGTCATTTTCTATAACGAGCCAAGGTACAAATAGGAAAGTGCTTTAGAAGAGATGTTATAATTTTTAAAGATTAAATGGTTCTTAGGAAAGATGGATTTCAAAATGGGTTTTGTGTTCATTGCAAGCTTTTAGGAACTTGATAACAGATACCAGTGACATTATTTTGACATTTGAAATTTAATATATTTCACAAATTAATCACTGCAAAAATGTTTCAGCAGCTTATAATTATCATCCACTTATATCTATCTAATGATAGACTAGAAAATATATCCAGAAATTACTGCTGTCCCTTTTGAAATCATCTCTTTTAATCCTACTTATGGATGGTGTTTTTAAAAGCACAAATGTAGAAAGCAGTTCAATTAAATTTAAAGTAAAACTTTCAGATACTTTTGATGAATTACTTGCTAGAATACACATCATATTTTGGCTCAACCAGAATATTCAAAATGTAGTAATTTATTTTGTTTTAATAGAAAACTACTACCCTATTTAGAGCTTTTGCTACTTGATTATAAAGGTCCTTTGAACAATTTTCCTAATGAGTAGAACCAAAATTCATCATAGGATCATTTTCATTGTGACATTTTTCAAGTACTTTGAGGGTTTCTTTACAGACATATGAATTAAAGAACCTTGAAGTGTTAAGGGTTATCTACAGAGTGTAAGAAGGGTATTTTTGGAGTAGGTAAATAGAAATGGGGGAGATCCAAGAAGGATAAGATTTAGATGTTAAAAAGCAAAACAAACATTTGTTCTTATCATGAGACATCAGTCCATACATATTGGATACACCTTTGGGTGATATACTTTTGTAGAGTGAGAAAATGGTAAGAGAGAACTATGAAAGCCATTTTTTAAAAAATAATTTATTTTGGATCCTGAATCTTGCTTGCTTAAGTTCCCAGAAAAAAAAATAACATGGCCAGAAAAGTAAATGTCTCAAATTACATTTTTAAACCTTCCCTTCTCCTATTCAATCATAAAAATCTATATGTAAATTGATAATGGGGGAAAGTAAAAGACTCATCTTGGGGAAAGATTTTTTTTTAATATAGACCCATATTTTGAAATAGACTAAGGTTACAGAATTGGAATTTTGCAATATAGTGGAGTAAGTCACTGAAAAAAAATTTTTTGACTTTCACCTTGTAATTAAATGGATGCATAGACACAGAAATAAACATATATATATATATATATGTATGCACAGATATTTCTCCGTGTGTGTGTGTGGAGAGACAGAGACACACACAGGGAAGGAGGAGAGAGAGACAGAGACACACGTAGAGAGACAGAGAAAGGGAAAGAAGGAGAAAGAGAGACAAAAACTGAGAGTAAGAGTGAATGTTAGTGTTAGGAGAAGCAATAAGAGATAAGGGATATTAAGACTTAAGTAGCAGCAATGAGGAATATAATTAGCCCTGTCTTGTCCTGGGAGCTGATCTCAGTGACTAAGAGAATGTTTGGAATAAAGAGAGAATGATTCAATAAGACAGGAATTGTTATAGGGCACATCAAAAGTCATCATTCATTCATTGAACCTATATTAAGTGTATATTGTGTATATTTGTTTAAGGGGGAGATAGATAGTGAAAGAGATAAGACAGAGTCCTTTCCCTCTTGATGTCTAGAAGAGGAAACGATAATTTATGATATTTCATAGGCTCATTGAAGAAGAGTAGACAGAAACCTTATAGATGATCTACTTGAATTCCATTTTACAGGAAGAAATTCAAGCGCAGGGAGGTTAACTTATAAAGTATATAAATAAAAAATATATGAAGTTTAATGGGAAGAGATGGGAGAGTATTCAAAGAAGTACTATTTGATAAGAAGATGTGAGATAGGTAGATTTTAAATAATTGAGTTAGGAGAAGCCTTCCTCAAATAGGGTATAGTATGAACAAAGCTATAGATATTGATGAACACAGACTATTAAAGCATTATTCTGGAAGCAATATGAAAGATAAATTTAGGGTATCTGAAGGAAAATACCATCAAAAGACCTCCTGAAAGCTATTGAAATAGTCCAGAAAGAAAGTACTGAGACAAAGGCAGTGGCATGAGAGAGCCTAATGGAAAGGGTTCAGAGACAGTTGTCAGGATATGACAACTGACTAGACAAAATAAATGTTATGAATGTGTAAAGCAGGGTGACAGTAGTGCCATAAATATAGTAAATTCAAAAGGAGCAGCGGGTTTAAGAAAAAGATAATAAGCTTGGTTTTAATTATTTTGAAATTATGATAATGATAATTTTAGAAACAAATGTCTTTTGACTAATAGAAGCTACAGGTTTGGTCCCAGAAAAAAAAAATAATGGTCAAGAGTGGAAAAATATAAATTAGAGTCATTTTAATAGAAAGTGTGAATTGTTTCTAAGGAAGGACAGCAGTTAACAAAAAAAAGCCATAGACATACCACTATGAAATAATGACCCCTCCTTAACCTATATATATTTATATATTATATATATATATTAAGGTATTGGGGAGGAATTAATAAACAGGGAAAGAAAAAGAAACATTAAAAATAGGGGAAAATAAGGAATTAACATGTGCCCAAAGTCAAGGGAGAAGAAAATAACTGAAGGCTGAAGTTATAGAAATTAGGAAAATGTCAAGAATGAAGTTTTTAAAAAGTCATTGAATTTGGTGATTAGGTAAAGTGTTTTTTAAGAAATCAGAATAATTAGGCTGTTGGGATCTGGTGTCTGAATACAAAAAAGTTAAGAGAGTGAAACATATGGGTTATATAAGCATTGGAGTTATATTTTTTTTTAAATCAAGAAGTTTCACATCGAATGGAAGGCTAGACATATAATAATAATGTCTATTACATTATTGATGTGATCGAAGTGACAATATTTGATTTTTTTAAGACTTTAAGGTGAAACTAAAGAAGACAAATTACTTTCCAGATCCAATTACAGGGAGGTTAGAAGCAGAAATTTTTTAAAAACTAGAGAATGTTTGAGCATAATTCCAAATTATTCCCTAAAATTGTTGGCTCAGTTCACAGTTCCACCAAAAATAAATTAGCATCCCAATTTTTCTACATCCTCTCCAATGTTTCTCTTTCATCTTCAATCATTTTGGCCAATCTAATAGGTGTGAAATGTTATCTCAAGTTTGTTTTAATTAGGATATCTCTAATTAATAATGATTTAGAACAATTTTTTCACATGACTATAAATCATTGAATTTCTTTGATCAATAATTCTACTTCCTACACTAAATAACCAAAACATCTGTGTATTAGCAGGTCTGGCTTTAGGCAGAAGAGGCTGGAACCAGTGTGAAATTGCTGAGGATTCTCTGGAGAGATGCATCTTTCCCCAAATGTCTCCCTTAACAGTCTTCTTTTAGTACCTGAAATTTTCATTGTGAGTTTTTGCTTTTCCTTGAGTACTAATAAGCTCCTATTAAAATACAACTAAGCTGTCTATGGAGAATAATACATTGGGCCATTACTTTAATAATGCAGTAAACTGATGATCTCCCTGGTACAGCTCCTCTTGTCAACCACTGTAGATATAATTCTATCTAATAATTATTTATTAAGAATTTGTGATGTGCAAGACCCTGTGTTAGCTATCATTTGTAACAAAAAAGACAAAAACAAATTGTCCCTCCTCTTAAATAATGTGCATCCTATTGGAGGTGGTGAACACAGATTAAGCATAAAAACAGGGACTAAGAAGGTGCAAATTAATCTATCAGAAAACAATCTTTTGAAATATGTGGGGGGAAGCACTAATAGCTGGAGAGGAGAGGTTGTTCAATCTATTAATTCTCACTCATACTTACTAAATGATTAACCACCCTTTGGGTCATTCATCATTCTTATGAAACTTCTTATGAGAAAGTCATATTGGATAAAATTCTACAGACCTCTTGCACTTACCATAGATTTTCCCATTTTTCTTTGTACCACTTACAACTTTCATTCTATGAAGAATTCTCATTATGTCCATTAATATGTTAGAGGAGCATGAATTAATTTATCCATTTAGCTAGAAAAGAAAGGGGTTTGAGGAAGTGGCAAGTAGGTCAGCTAAATTTTGATGGGGACTTTAGGGGAAAGAGAAGAAAAAAGGAAAAATCTTTGTAGCAAGATGAGCAGAAGGATAGGCTTTGTTAAGGTACCACAGTGAGAAAGCTTCAATATTGCAAGGACAGCAGAGGAAAATTGGAGTGGCAAATATACTGAGATAATTTTTCAAGTCAAAAATATATTTGGATAGGTAGATGGTACAGTGGATAGAGAACACAATCTGGAATTGGGAATACTATTCTTCAGTTGGCATCTAGATTCAAACACTTAACCCTGTTTGCCTCAGTTCCTCATCTGTAAAATGAGCTGAAGAAGGAAATGAAAAATCACTACAGTATTTTTGCCAAGAAAACCACAGATGGAATCTTGAAGAGTCAGACATGATTGAAATAGTTAAACAATCATATAACAAAGAATTGATTGAGGGAGAGCTTGGGAAATGAAGGGGTCTCTATCTGCAGAACACCTTGCTTTTTGTCCATCAGTTGTAAAGATGTAACCATCCTTGAAATGTGAATATATTTTAAAACATTCTGCAATTCTTTTCTTTATGTTTAGAAACTTGTCTGCAAACCTGATATATAGAAATATTATTTCTGCATTTGCCATTAAAAAGAACAGGAAAAATACTTAATGGATTGTAAAGCATTACTATGGATAAAGAGACTAAGGTGAATATTTTTTCAAGTTAAAATAAAAACAAAAATATTACCTTAAGGTATAAAGAACTCTTCCATCACTCCATATTCGAAGCAGTCTGTTGGGAGTTGTTATCCAATGAGCATCTGATTTTCTTGAGTTTCTGAAGAAAGTATCAGGGATCCAAATTTTTCCAACCATGTTGCTATTAAGCATTAAGACTTTCATTGTGCTATTAAATTTTAAGCGACTATCAAACCAAGTTTGGGCAAAAATTATATCTATGGTATATTCCTGAAAATAAAACCAAAAATAAAAGAGCATATTAAGATTTTTTTTTCATTTGATAGAAATTAAAGAAATGCAAGATATAACTGTGGATGTCAAGCTCTTCTGCCAAATTGTAATGTAAGTCACTATGGTCAACTTCCTCAATGCTTAACATAGTACCTGCCACATAGTAGGCACTTAATCAATATTTGTTGATTAATTATTGCCTGAAGCTTATTAGATCTTTCTAACTTGCCAAGAATGTAGAATTATTATCAGTTTTTTCTTTTTAGTTATAGAGTCCTTAAAAATCTCTTAAAGGCTATGGGCTCCTAGAAATAATACTTTTAAATATAGTATATATGATTCATAACATTATAAAGAAAAAAATTATACTGAAATAGTTATCAACATTAAGGCAACAACATAAACAAATAAATAAAAATCACAATGAACTCAGTTTAAGAATTCCTAGCCTAATGTCATATTTTGCATATAATAATATCCTTACAAAATTATAAATTAAAGCAGAATATTTTCCTTTCCATTACAGTATGTCAAAGTTCTTACAAATAATAGCATGTATGGCAGGCAATAATGAATATCATTCTTTCACTTTTTCTAATTAAAACATTTTTATTTTAAATGAATGCTTTTCATGAAAAAAAGTTAGGAGATGAATCTAGAGCTAAAATCCTTGATTCTTATTCAGTCAATCATGTTTAATTTGATGGTTAGATTTTATGTCAATTTTAGTAGCAGTTAATATGTATATTATCTGATAATTATTAAATCTAATTCTCCATTACCACTTGCTATTATCTTTGCTTAAAGTAAAGATGTTCAACATTTACTAATCTCTCTCTCTCTCCCCCTTTCTCTTTGTCCAGCAACACACATATATGTATGTATGTATATACATATATCTGTGTATGAATTTATATACATATATTCTATACAAGGCAGAATTTCTTATCTAACTTACCCTTTGATTACGCTAAACAGATATGTAAGATCTCTTTCACAGAAGAAATATTGTCTAAGATAAAAATAGATATAATAGAAAGAATCTGTTATTTTTTTCCAGTGTGAGGAATTTCCAGTATGGGAATTCCCTATTCTAATACAATTTGTTTATGATATAATAATAGCTATGTCCCAGGGAATTACAAGAGGTATAGAGAGGTTAAGTTACCTATAGGCACTACAGAACTAGTATCACTGGGAGATGGGATTTGAATCCTATGACTCCAAACCCAGAACTACCTCCACTATGTCTCCAATCTTCCTCTCAGGAATAATTATAATTACGATGGAAAAGGAAAACATTTAGCCAAGATGAAACCATATGATTTTAAACAGTGTTAAGTACATTTTAAGAAGCCTTGGTCACAGAAAGACAATTTCTGCAAATAGGACATAATCTTTGGACTCAGATTACTATTCCCTATTTAATGGTTCATTGAATTAAGGAGGCTAGTTCATACAATTTCAAATGTAATAGAAGAAAATATTGTTATCTTCTTTATTGGGCACAATTTATTAGCATGGTAATAAAATCCTTATCCTCTATGTTCCTACTTCCTTCACTGAATCCCTACTTGGATGCTTTATCAATATATGATGATGATTCTGTATTCATAAAAGCTAGGGAACAAATTGCCAGCTTTGGTGGGATCTCTGTAACTAGAAAAACTTGAAGTGGAGTCCTTCTGATAGGCTGTAAATGTGTCATCTAAGGATTCTCATTACCAGGTTCACTAAAAGGTGATTCCCTCCAACACATAACTGCCCCCCTTCCGTCCCTCCCTCACACAAAGTAACTTGAAAAAACTACTAAGACAGAAACAGCTGCACTGAAAATCAGTGGAAGGAAACTCTACTTTATGAAAATCATGGATTCTTTAAATGCTCAAGTATAATGCTCCTTAAAGTACCTCTTAGAGGCTCTTGAGTCTTCAAAGAATTAAGTAAAGGTAACAGGAAAAATGACATCTTGTGCTTTGTTATTGCACCTGGAAGTATGTATAAGAGGCATTAATGTGATAAGTTAGTAGCTAGTATGTTTTCCCACATTGGGAATCTTTGACTAAAAGTTGAATGGTCACTTGTCAGGCCATTATTTACATGCTAACCATTGCAAACCATTACATGCTAAAGGTTTGATTTTGATTTGTTAATTTCTGGGGTCCCTTACCACACTGAGATGCTATTCTGTGATATTTCTCCTAATAGACATAAATATGGAAATGACTACAATAATATCCTTTATAAATGCGGTGTCAAATTCAAATAGAATTGCAGGCCACTAAAGCATGCATAAGGATCCCTGGAGGTTGCATATTGACTTGGAACAATCACATGTGCCGATAGATAGATATTTAATTACTATGTCAAAATCAGAAAGGAATTACACGTCTACATATGGACTTAGAAAAACCATATGTGTCAAAATTAATCCACATAAATCATCAGTATTTTTATATATTACCAACAAAGTTCAGCAGCAAGAGATACAAAAGGAAATTCCATTCCAAATAACAGATGAGAAGATAAAATATTTGGGAATCTATCTGCCAAGGAAAAGTCAGGAGCTATATGAACTAAACTACAAAACACTTTCCACACAAATAAAATCAAACCTAATCAATTGGAAAAACATTAAGTGCTCATGGGTAGGCAGAGCGAACGTAATAAAAATGACAATACTACCCAAACTAATCTACTTATTTAGTGCCATACCAATCAAACTCCCAAGAAATTATTTTACAGATTTAGAAAAAAATAGTAGCAAAGTTCATTTGGAAGAACAAAAGGTCAAGGATTTCAAGGGGATTAATGAAAAAAAAGGCAGATGAAGGTGGCCTTGCTGTACCAGATCTAAAAATATATTATAAAGCAGCGGTCATCAAAACAGTTTGGTACTGGCTAAGAAATAGAGCAGTCGATCAGTGACACAGGATAGGTTATCAGGACAATCTAGGCAATAACTTAACAATTTAGTGTTTGATAAACCCAAAGACCCCAGCTTTTGGGATAAGTACTCAGTATTCTGCAAAAACTGCTGGGAAAATTGGAAACTAGTGTGGAAGAAATTAGGGCTTGACCCATACCTAACACCACATACCAAGATAAGATTTAAATGGGTTCAAGATCTAGATATAAAGAGGGACTTTGTAAGCAAGTTAGAGGAACGTAACTCAGACCTGTGGAGATGGAATAAATTTATGTCCAAAGAAGATCTGGAACTCCTAATTGAACACCAGATGGATAATTTTGATTATATTAAGTTAAAAAGTTTCTGTACAAATAAAACTAATGCAGACAAGATTAGGAGGGAAGCATCAAACTGGGAAATTATCTTTACATTTAATGGTTCTGATAAAGGCCTCATTTCTAAAATATATAGAGAATTGTCTCGTATATATATAAGAATTCAAGCCACTCTTCAATAGATAAGTGGTCAAGGGATATGAACAGACAATTTTCAGATGATGAAATTAAAACCATCTCTAGTCATATGAAAAGTTGCTCCAAATCACTATTGATCAGAGAAATGCAAATTAGGACAACTCTGAGGTACCACTACACACCTGTCAGATTGGCTAAAATGGCAGAAAAAGATAACAACGAATGTTGGAGGGGATGTGGGAAAACTGGGACACTGATACATAGTTGGTGGAACTGTGAACGGACCCAACCATTCTGGAGAGCAATTTGGAGCGACGCTCAAAAAGTTATCAAACTGTGCATACCCTTTGACCCAGCAGTGTTTCTATTGGGCCTATATCCCAAAGAAATCTTAGAGGAGGGAAAGGGACCCACATGTGCAAGAATGTTTGTGGCAGCCCTTTTTGTAGTGTCTAGAAACTGGAAACTGAAGGGATGCCCATCAATTGGAGAGTGGCTGAATAAATTATGGTATATGAATGTTATGGAATATTATGTTCTGTAAGAAACGACCAGCAGGACGATTTCAGAGAGGCCTGGAGAGACTTGCATGGACTGATGCTGAGTGAAATGAGCAGAACCAGGAGATCATTATACACAACAACAACAATACTATATGACGATCAATTCTGAGGTCCATGGCTCTCTACAACAAAGAAATGTCTCAAACCAGTTCCAATTGTTCACTGAAGAAAACCATATACACCCAGAGAGAGGGATATGAAATATGGACCACAACGTAACATTTTCATGATCTCTATTGATGTTTGCTTGCATTGTGTTGCCTTTCTCTGGTTTTCTTTTTTTTCTTGTAGATAGGATTTTTCTTACACAACTTGTCAACTATTATTACATTATTAACATGTAGTGGACTTCCTGCCATCTAGGGGAGGGGAGGGGACTGGGGTAAAAGTTGTAATGGAGAGCTTTGTAAAGATCAATGCTGGGGAACTACCCATACATATGTTATACAAATAAAAAGCTTTAATAATAAATTTAAAAAAACATATGTGCCTATATTTGCCCATGTATGTATATATATATAAACATATATATATATATATAATTATAATAATATATACTATATATGTGTATATATTATAGTAAAATTAGAAAGGAATTACATGTTTACATATTGATTTAGAAAAATCACATGCGTATGTATAATTATATATAATTATATATATAGAGAGAGATACACACATACACATAATTATTATAGTAAAATCAGAAAGGAATTATGTTTGTTAGTCTGATTTGGGCCACACCCAAACCATTGAATCATGAAGTCATATAATTAGATAATTATAATAATTACATATAATTTACATTTTATTTACAGAGCTAATAAGCCCCCTTCCCTTTTTTTCTGGTAATAATCCTAAAAAAGGAATCTTCTGAAAGTGACAACACAGTCAGAAATTGACTACTCAAGTAAATTAGGTTACCTACTATCCTCTAATCAAGCCTTCAGTTTTCATTCATCAACATCTGCCCCATGCTCTTACCTGTGCTTGGCTTATCTGAATTCCCCAGTTTTCCATAGTGAACTCTTACTTATTCTTTAGTCTATTTCAAATTTCTTCCCTTCTTCTGTTTACCTCATTTTGCACTATCAACATAGAATTAGAACTTTTTCTTGCCATAGATACCGGACCCTGAGGTCCTTTCTCAAACTAAACTATCAAGCACTCAAACTCTACTGCAGCAAGGGCAAGTCCATTGGGCTGAACTCATCCTCTGATTGTCAAAGGCAGACTTTCCTAAGAGACTATTTAATGGAGAAATCCTACAAAATATTCACACACAAATCAGGAAAAGCAATATAACAACATTCATAAGATTTCTCTTAAGAATTTTCAAATTGATTTCTGACAGGGAACACATTGCCACAGGACCACCCAGTATGGTGTACCCTCATCAGAGAAGGTGCTGTGCTCTATGGGCAAAGCAGAATTGAATTAGCTCAGAAGAAAAGAGAGATTCACAAAGCTAGAGAAGTCATCTCAAATGTTCATAGGAACTATTTGTGTCTGATCTGTGGCAGAGTATTCTGAGATCATATTGGTCTGATCAGTCATAGACACACTAACTTGACTCTAATATAGTGATGTTATTTTGGTCCTCTTAGAGAATGAAGGAAAACAACAAACCAAAAAGGATTACAGGGAAAGAGATTTAGAACTGGAAGTGGGTTGAAGAGTGGAGGGGGCTTAGTTGAAATCACTACAATTTTATGGAAAGTAAAGTGAATTATCCAAAGCCATCTAGAAGGCATAGGATAAAACCAGGATTAAAGCCCTTAATTTACCTGAATCAAATCTTAGGTTTATACTTATCTAACATACTTAAAAAGCAGGTCTAGGGCTCTGAGATGTTAAAATATTTTGTCCAGATTTACCAGCCCAGTATGTTTTTGTTTTTAGAGAGAGATCACATCAGCATTAGTGTTACTGACCCCAATGTCACCTCTATATCCAGCCAGCCATGCTACTTCTCATCTAAGTAGGTATAGAGGAGAAATGATTTATTTACAAATAACTATATATACTGTGCCTGTATGTAGGAATAGCAATATTGTGTACTAGACAGAGAGGTGACTTTGGAATGAGGATGAGCTGGATTGCAGTGGTCTCATTCCCCCCCTCCTCCTCTCAAACCTGTAATATAAATACTAGTTTCATAATCATGAGCAAATCCTTCAAGCTCTCAAGGATGTAAGTGACTTCCAAAAAAAGTTGTAAGGAAGGTACCAAGCTAAAGTAACTCAGTAAAGGAAGGTACTTCATCTTTGAGTTTACTATATCAATGAAATCTCAGGTCTACATTTTATCCTTTTCCCTAAACATACATACACACACAACCACACAAATATACACAGAGAAGAAAGGCATAAAACAAAGAGCATATCAAGTATCTAATCTGATTGAATTATTTTTATTTTTTAGCCAAATCAATATTCACTTTCCAGATCTTACTATTTTAGACCTACTATTTGTCCCTTGCCAAAAATTTAATATTGGACTAAATTAATTTGTCCAAATAACACTGAAGTGACCAGACTTCAGAAAGTAGTTGAGAGAATATATTTTTAAATTAAAATGAAGAAGCCGGGGGAGCAGTATTGTTAAGAATGACACTAAGGCTTTACATGAAAAAAAATATATTCAGACATGATCATTTCAAAAGGCACAAGAAATTCAGTAATTAGAATTGTACATATGTGTTGCATCTACTAAGGGACCACCCCTTGATAACAAAATAGAATTGCTTTTTTTTCCCTTAGCCTTTATGTAATTCAATTCAAATGTACATTAAGGATTTCTTCATCTGAAGCTGATGAAGCAAGAAGTAATCCTACTCATACCATTTTCATTTACTTTATCTATTGCAGCAATCTGCTTTGTAAAAAATATTTGGCACTGTCGTTCCCCCCCCCCCATCACACACCCTTCATGTAGCTTTCCACCCCCTTCACTCACTGATATTGGTGTTAACATAATTCTTTCATTCTTTTTCCCAAAGATAATTTACTATCAATTTCATATTCCAGATCTAGCTGGTTATACCCAATGTATATACTATTCTGTTTCTTATTCAGGAGATAGAAATTGCTTCCCTGGCATTAAAAGATTTTACAGGATGGATTATGTCAATCTTCCTCAGGAGTTCACCAGATTAACCAGAGGTAGCTAAAAGAAAGAGAAAGATTCCATGAAAATAAAGACAATGTAAGAAGAGAAAGTGTACATCATAATGAGCTCAGTCCTGAAACAAACAGCCAAGATCTTCATCATGAGCAAATCTTTTATAGGGAAAATACAACCTTGGAGGTTTTTCAGGGAAGTAAGGGTAATGCCAGGAAAGAACTGATAGCTCAGAGGGAGGGATAAAGGAGGAGTCAGATGGAATATACCTGGCAGAGCAGTCCCAAACCTGTCTAAAATATATGCTAAACAATATCTCAAAGATTGCTTAAAGATACCCAGAAATTTGACGGATAAACAGTGGAGGATGATAGCGTTCCATTGTTACAAGTCACTCTATACAAACCAGATAGTCTGGGAATTGCTTTTGTTTGATAATAGCCAGATCTGCTTCTTCCAGACAGGGGAAAGAAAGAAAACGTCCCCATCAATAATAAGAAATACATCTTCAAATACTTTCAAAGAAAATCTTCCATCACTTATATTCAGTATTTTTTACGGTTAATCATTCTTAAATTGTTAACACACTCTAATTTAATGCCTTTGTTTTGCAAGAGGGAATATGGTTGCTACTCCTAATTTTTAATCTTTTCTTAAATTGCACAGAAAGAATTTCCAGTCTTGAAATTTTTGTTTATTTTTTAAGTCCATGTACAAATTATGCTCAAATCAATTCAATAAATATTTCTCAAGGGTCTACTTTGCCAGGAACTACAAGAAAAAAAAAGACATAATTCCTACCCTAGGAGAGCTTATAGTCTTAATAGTTAAGAAAATGTGGAGGCTCAGATAACTGTACAAAATTAGAAATACAAGTTAACTATAAGCACAATGTACATATAATGAAATTATGCAGAAGATATTATATGAAATGGGAAGGAAAAGGGAAATCTGGAGAAATTAAGTCCTCCATAAAGGACTAAAATATGTTCCATGGAAGAAAATAGTACACAAACTAAGAAAAGACATCAATAGGTTAAAAATAAGGGGTAAGTAAAACCTGTTTATTAGAGATGTGGAGGTCAGTATGATAAAAAAAAAACAGGCTGAATTTGGTGAATAAAAATATTGTGATAGGAGAATATTAAAGACTGGTAGACAGAAAGATAATGTAGTGCTTCACTGAACTGAAGCACTCTCTGCCTGAAAATCAGAGCAGCAAAGAAATTTTTAATATACCTTGTTGACAGTTGCAAATTCAGCGTCTCTGTCTTATCCACAAAAAGCTCTGGGGGCAAGTGGCACAAGAGCATGTCAAGTTATATGCTAAAGGAAAAGGCCCAAGGGAGGGAGTAGTGTTTCTTTTTAAGAGGATGGATTTTGAATGGAGGGAATGATATTGGCAAAATATCATTGTTTTCAGTAGTTTGAGCCTTTCTTCTTACTAGCTTCCTTAACCCAAAGATAATAATCAGGTTGTTTGTCCTTTGTTCTCAAAGAGCATCATGTTATTAGGGAGGTGATGCCATGGCATGCTTGCCTCACTTTCCCCTCCAGAGCCATCTGGGTCTAGTGACAGGATATAGATCAAGAAGACTGGAAATGGCTCTAACTGAAATGGGAAACCTTGGACTTTTAAATCTAAGGTCTATAACTGGTTTCAGTTTAACTGAATCCTTACCCATTCACTGATTAAGGTTAGGGACCAATTGAGGCAAAGAATCTCCTCTTTCACCTAATTCCTCCCTCCAACAAAATCAATCAATCAATCAATCAATCTGAAAGGGAAGACCCTTAAGGTTTCTGGCCAAAGCAGAAATGACTGCTATTTACATTCAATCTGAGTCAATCAGGATCCAAACAAGAACCAAATGGGGTTTTGCTTGAGACTTACTTAGGTAGCAATTTCTCCTTTTTAGGATAAATGAGAAATTGCTTTAACTTGCACAATTTCAACTACAGGTTGAGTACAGCTAATCCCCATGAACCTTTAGGATGGATGCATCTCTTTTTTCCTAGTAAATTTATTATTTTTAAAACACATTATGAATCGTATTGGAAGAGCAAATTAGAGCAAAAGGGAAAAATCATGGAAGAGATTAAAAAAAAGAAAAAAAAGTGAACTTAGCATGTGTTGATTTACATTCAGTCTCCTTAATTCTTTTTCTGGATGCAGATGGCATTTTCTCTCTAAAATCTATTGAGACTGCCTCAGATCACTGAACCACTGAGAAGAATCCTGTCTTTCATAGTTGACCACAACACATTCTTACTGTATTGTGTACAAGGTGTCCCTGGTTCTACTTGTTTCATTCAGCATCAGTTCATAGAAATCTCTCCAGGTCTTTCTAAAATTAGTTTGTTCATCATTTTTAATAGAACAATAATATTTTATTATCATCATATACTACAACTTGTTCAGCCATTCCCTAATTGATGGGCATTTTCCATTTTCCAATTTTCCAATTCCTTGCTACCACAAAAAGAACTGATACAATTTTTTTGCACATGTGGGTCCTTTTCCTTCCTTTATGATTTCCTTGGGATACAGTCCCAGTAATGGAATTGCTGGGTCACAAAGTATGCACAGTTTTATAGCCCTTTAGGAGTAGTTTCAGACTGCTCTCTAGAATGGTTCAATCATTTCACAATTCCACCTCTGATGCATTAGTGTATTTGGAAACATCTCTAAATCTGTCCATCTCATGTTTCTTTCAAGCTCCTGCAATTCTGCTTTACTCAGAGAGAATGACCCCCTTCTTTGTTATGAGCACACAATGCTGGGCCATCAAGGATTAGCATCTCTCATGTTTCACAATTAATACCAAAGGTTTTCAGAGATACCTTTAGAATATCCTTGTATCTTTTTTCTGACCTCCACGTGGGTGCTTGCCTTGTTCTCCATGTAAATTATTTTAAACAAATGTATATTTGGCTACATGGCCAAATTTGAACATGGCCTGCCCATTGAAGTCATATTCTCTGCAGTAAAATGTAAATGCTTGTCCATTCAGTTCAAGAAAGGATCTCATTATTTCCTACTTTATTTTACCAGGTGATCAGTGTTAAAGGGAGCTAGGTGTGTTAGATATGGGAGAAGCAGGACTGAGATCATGTGTAGTTAAAAGCACACCCAACATTTATCATTATTCTGAGCCTCCAAAGGAATAAAATGAATTGATCTAGAATGATGTCTCTGTTTGAGTGAAAGACCAAATAGAACTGATCAAAAGAAAATAAAACAAATAAAAAGTAAAAACCGGGATAAAATCTTGCCTTCCTCCTCATAGGAAATCCAAGATCCTTGGAGCATCTTGCCTTACACTGCCCAACCACTCTGAGGACATATAATAAATATATATGTATGTGTGTATTATATCTACCTATCTATATCTATATCTATATAAATCTAGTTAGATTAATTTCTACTAGTCAAGAAAGTCTTTGTGATCATCCTCATATAAAACTAGAAGAGTCCAATCCTGAGGCAATCAACAAAAATGAATAAGCTAGTTAAGGTATAAAATATTTTATTTTTCTACTGGCTAATGATAAGTTCTATATACAACTTGGTAAAAATGTGTCATACCCTTACTTGCAACTACTCTGCCCAAAGGAATGCAATTTTTTAAATGTTCATTTACTTTAAATACTGGAACCTCTCAAGATACCTTGGGATTTAATAGTTAGATTTCTTTCTTAAAGACCATGACTTAAAGTCAAATCCCCCCAGCTCCACAGACTGACCAATTACAGATCTCAAACCAAGCCCCACTTGGTTATTGTTTGGGACTTGATTGACTCAGAAAAGATGCAGATAGCATTTGGTTTCTGTTAAGGCCAGAAACACTAAAGATCTTTCCTTCCATAATTGAATTTTCTTTTTTTATATTAAATAAAAGAGACAATTCTTTGCTAACAATTGTTAGCCTTAATCACTGAATGGTCTTTGCTTTAGTCAAAGTGAAACCAGTTAAAGACCTTAGCTTAAAAAGGCCCACTTTTTCCTCTGCACCTAGGGCTTCTGGATCTATATCTTGCTTCTTGTCCCAGATGGATCTGGAGGAAAAAGTGAAGCTGGTGACTTTGCAAAGCCCATCCTCACTTAAATACAACTGATTTTCATGTCATGACATCACTTCCATGATGATGGTCCTCTTTGAGAATGAAGGAGAAACAATAATAACTTTGCCTATCCAAGAGATACTTAGTCCTTCATTTTAATAAAGCCCACCTCCAATCATGTTTATCAATTAGATTTGATGCAACTACTGTTTAGAAGTTTATATAAACTGTCAGTCCATCACTATAATTCTCTTTGGTCTAAGAGAAATAACCAAATTACCCTCCTCTTATTAATAAAATGATTACCCAGAAACTATGTCTCTGGAATTTTTTAAATGTCACATGGGGGACCTGAAATAAGAATTTTAATCACTGCCATGATTTATGAAAATGCCAACCTATGGAATCAAGAAAGTCACATTGATGGAGTGAATGGACTCCAAGGAAAGATCATGTCCCTGACAACAACTCAATACCTAAGTATTACCTTATACTATCTATCTAAAGGTTAAATTATAGAAGTCAACTCCTGAGAGTATCTTGTATAAATTGGACAGCCAGGACCACCAGTTAACTTACTGACATACACAATAATATAGTTAGCATAACTTTTCCTTGTTGATTGCTAGTTCTTTAGAACTAGCTCACACCACACAAATAAAGTCAGATCTAAACAACTGGAAAAACATCAAGTACTCTTGGATAGGTCGAGCGAATATAATAAAGATGGCAATACTACCTAAACTAATCTATCTATTTAGTGCTATACCAATCAAACTCCCAAGAGATTATTTAACTGACCTAGAAAAAATAACAAAATTCATCTGGAAAAACAAAAGGTCAAGAATTTCAAGGGAATTAATGAAAAAAAATGCAAATGAGGGTGGCCTAGCTGCACCAGATCTAAAACTATATTATAAAGCAGTGGTCACCAAAACCATTTGGTACTGGATAAGAAATAGCATAGTAGATCAGTGGAATAGGTTAGGTTCACAAGACAAAATACTCAATGACAATAGTAATCTAGTGTTTGATAAACCCAAAGACCCCAGTTTTGGGGATAAAAACTCACTATTTGACAAAAACTGCTGGGATAATTGTAAACTAGTATGGAAGAAATTAGGCATTGACCCACAACTAACACCATATACCAAGATAAGGTCAAAATGGATTCATGATCTAGGCATAAAGAATGATATTATAAACAAATTAGAACAACATAGGATGGTTTACCTCTCAGACCTGTGGAGGGGGAAGGAAATTGTGACCAAAGAAGAACTAGAGGTCATCATTAATCACAAAATAGATGTTTGACTATATCAAGTTAAAAAGTTTTTGTACAAACAAAATGAATGCAGACAAGATTAGAAGGGTAGCAGTAAACTGGGAAAATATTTTTACATCTAAAGGTTCTGATAAAGGCCTCATTTCTAAAATATATAGAGAATTGACTCAAATATATAAGAATTCAAGCCATTCTCAAATTGATAAATGGTCAAAAGATATGAACAGACAATTTTCAGATGAAGAAATTGAAACTATTTCTGGTCACATGAAAAGGTGCTCCAAGTCACTATTGATTAGAGAAATGCAAATTAAGACAACTCTGAGATACCACTACACACCTGTCAGATTGGCTAAAATGACAGGAAATGATAATGATAACTGTTGGAGGGGATGTGGGAAAACTGGGACACTGATACATTGTTGGTGGAACTGTGAACAGATCCAACCATTCTGGAGAGCAATTTGGAACAATGCTCAAAAAGTTATCAAACTATGCATACCATTTGACCCAGCAGTGTTTCTACTGGGCCTATATCCCAAAGAGATTTTAAAGGAGGGAAAGGGACCCACATGTGCAAAAATGTTTGTGGCAGCCCTTTTTGTAGTGGCAAGAAACTGGAAATTGGAAGGATGCCCATCAATTGGAGAATAGCTGAATAAATTATGGTATATGAATGTTATGGAATATTATTGTTCTGTAAGAAATGACCAACAGGAGGAATTTGGAGAGGATTGGAGAGACTTGCATGAACTGATGCTGAGTGAAATCAGCAGAACCAGGAGAACATTATACACAGCAACAAGATTATATGATGATCAATTTTGATGGACATGGTTCTCTTCAACAATGATGTGATTCAAACCAGTTCCTATTGTTCAGCGATCAAGATAGTCATATACATCCAGAGAGAGGCCTGTGGGAACTGAGTGTGAACCACAACACAGCATTTTAATGCTTTCTGTGAATATTTCCATGCATTATGTTTTCCTTCTTAGGTTGTTTTTTCTTCTTCTCTTTCTAGATCTGATGTTTCTTGTGCAATAAGATAACTGTATAGATATGTATACATGTATTGAATTTGTCATATAATTTATCCTATTTAGCATGTATTATATTACCTGTCATCTAGGGGTGGGGGTGGGGGGAAGGAGGGGAAAAGCTTGGGAAAAAAAAGTTTTTGCAAAGGTCAATGTAGAAAAATCACCCATGTTTTGTAAATAAAAAGCTTTATAAAAAAAAAATAAAAGAACTATCTCACAGATCAAAGCATCCCAATGAGGCTTTCTCCTAGACCTGGAGATAGTTTGAGCCTCTGAATTCATCCAAGATGATTTCTCACTTTCCTGACTTGATATACCTCATCAGCATCACTGATAAAGAAGCTGATGGAAAACAGAGAATGACCACTACATTTTATAAGTGAGTAGCAGGTATAGGATGTTTAGTTTACTTTGTAAACTCTCTGTTCACTAAAATACCAATAAAAGAGGTAAGTTTAAGATCTGGAGTGACTGTCATATGTCCCACATTGTGACTAGTATAAAAGATAAGGCTCAGCACACCTTCTACTTGCAACACAGAATGAGAAAGGCAATCTCAAAACTACTTAAGAGCTGTGCATCTGAATTAGCTAGTCCATTGAAATTACCCTTCTGGAGTAAAACATAACCTAATATAGAATGACAAACAAAAAAAATGCTTAAATGGATATCTTGCTGAATAAATTACATATACACAAAACTATCAGCTTCACCACCACAAAACTATGCTTATATTCTTTGTCCAGAGGAATGAAGCTTGCAAATCACTCATTTGGCATTTGTTATAGCAATAATTAGTTGATTTCAAGGTACCCTTAGATATAGGCTCAGATCATATTTTTCCCTAACATTTAGAGGTAAAAGTGTATTGTACTTAATTAAGGAAACAATTTTTACAAAGCTGAAATTGTTTATCATGTATTTTCAATATGCATAGTACTATGAAATGTTAATCATACAAATTTAAGTATTTTCTTGAGACCAAAGAACAAAAGCAGGTTACATATTAATAATTCCACTTATTTGCTTTAATATTTTTCTCTAATCAACACAGAAAAAAGTCTCTACCCATAGGAAGTTTGCAATATGAGACAATCTAATATGAGCCACCAAGAACTAAGCATTTTATATCGCTGGATATGACCTTTATAATTTCTGAATTTGTCTTAATGTAGCTAGTTTATCACATTGTAGAATTTGTATTTCAAAAGAAGTTTGTCTAGATAGTTCTGTGTATATGTGATATCATATTCAAAAGTACAATCCTTGTTGGCTCAATTAGACTGACTATTGAGGCATGAAAAAGCTCTATCTGAAAAAAAATTTGGCAGTAGAATCTACATTGCATGGTCTGATGTTTGTATTTATTTATGTAATTAAAATCATATAGGAAAAATGCACCACTATCCATCTTCCTCATGCAGAAAATTAAGGTGTTTTTGATCATAAAATGCTTTCATTGGGCTATTAGAAGGGTAGCATATGCATTCCTTTGAGGAGTGTTCATATTATATTTGTACATGACTAAGTTGACTTCTAAATCCACAAGCACAGTTCTTGTTGTGTGCTTTTTTTAAGTGAAAAATTCCCAGGATTACTATACAATTTGCCTTATTACAATAGTCTGAAAATTATTTCCGATAGCAGACATAATTTTTCCTCATTCAAAAATGGCTGCATCTCAAAAATTGATTTAATTACCAAAGTAAAGATATCATTTTAAATTCACCATGAAGGAAATTGAAATGCTCCATTAAAAACATTTAATTAATCTACAAAAACTTATGAGTATTAATATGGAACTGAGTGGCTTTAAGCAGCAGGTAATATAAATAAGAGAATAAGAGGCCATGAAAATGTGTACTTTCATGGAACACTTACTAAAACACCAATCTTATTTGACATTTCTTTAAATTTTCATGTGCCAAGTTTTAAATGTTTTATGCAGGGGAATGGTGTTATAGTATCATTGGCCAGGGAGTGAATTTATTTTTAATGTTATATGCAGGGACAGGGTTAGTCATTAGAAAAAAAGATTACAATGTAGGAAAAATTTATCTTCACTTCCCCATCCCTGTCCACCATTGTCCATATAGCTATGCCTCTAGATACCCATCTTTTCCTCCTTTAGTTGCCATCCAATCTTAGAGAAACATAGAAGTCAAGACATCCTAAGTTGAAAGGATCTCATTGTTCATCTACCCCAATCTATACTCAAAAGAAAAATTTCCCTCCCCAATATGCCTATCAAGAAGTTATCAAGTTTTTCCTACAAGACCTTTAATAATGAGGAGACCTAAGGCATGCTTTTCTATTTTAACATTGCTCTCCTTATTAAAAAGTCCATCTGTTCTTTAAAGCAAGTTCAAATTAGCCTCTTTGAAAGTGGCACTCACTGTCCCTTGTCTGGCAGCTAAGATAATGCTAAGCAACAAATCATATTTCAAAAAATTGGAAGACAACTACACATGGACTCTTCTAAATATTCTCTTTTGCAAGATGAACATTGCTAGTTCTTTCAATCTACCCTCATAATTCATGATGTTTCAGACCCTAACCCATTCTGATTTTCTTGCCCTAAGCATTCTTTATCCTTGTAAATCCTATCCTAAAATATTGGCCCCAGAACTGACCACAATATTCTAGATGATGTCTGTACAGTAAAAAGTATAAAGTTAATATTTAATTGTAGCTACTTCTATTTATTTATTCTTAGCTACCTTATCACATTGTGAAATTATAACGATCTTCCGTCTACTAATATTCACAGAGCTTTTATTTATTTATTTGTTTTTTGATTATCTATAGCCTGGCACATAGTCGATACTAAAATGTGTTCGTTTCTCTCTCTCTCTCTCTCTCTCTCTCTCTCTCTCTCTCTCTC
>JAJPUD010000077.1:809179-827824 GCA_023553655.1 Myrmecobius fasciatus | reverse complement strand
TGTGTGTGTGTGTGTGTGTGTGTGTGTGTGTGAATGTGTGTATGTGTCTGTTTTTCTCACAGCATCTCTCTCTCACCTCCCTCTTTCTTCCGTCCCCCGCTCTCTTCTTCCCTCTTTTCCCTCCCATTTTTCTCTCTCCCTCTGTCTCTCTGTGTCTCCCTCTCTGTTTCTGTCTTGCCTTATCTGTCTTTATCTCTCTGCTTCTTTCTCTCTCTCCCCCAATGATTGCCTGCCTATTCATCCATCATCCATTTATCTATCTATCAATCTGTCTATCTACCTATCTATCTACTTATCTATACATCTTATTAGAGCCAGCGAGTGAATGAATAGAGCACTGGGACTAGAGTCAGGAAAACCTGAGTTCAAATCAGGAGTTTACTAGCTGTTGGACCCAGAAATGCAGATCTCAGTCAGTACCTCTGGTTTTCTCAGTCACAAAATGGAGGTAATAAAAGTACCAACTTCTTGGTATTTTAAAAGGGTTAGATTTTTATAGATATTTGCAATGCATTCAGTATTCTACTTAGCCCACAGTAGCCAAGGTAGAAATGCTAAATATTAATGATAATGATAAAAGTAATAGGAACTAAGGCATTAATTAACTTCCTACCACTTTCCCCCAACACATTTCTCTTTTAACAGAACATTCCAGAGAAACAAAATATTTCTGAGGCCCAAAATAGAGAGTGAAGAGTAGAAAAAAGCAATTCTGCTTTCAAGGAGCTCACAAGGAAAATAATCTCATACAAATAAGATCATGTAGGGCAAATTGGAGATCAATTCAAACAGATTCCAATAATATCAAGGAGAATTCAGAAAGGCTTCTTGTAGAAAGTAGGATTTGAACTAGACTTGGCAAAAGCTGAGGAAAACAGGACTTAGAGCAAAAGGAGAGAGAAAACTGCAAAAATGGCATATGGTTTATGAAAAAATTTGGATTTGGGAGATGAAATGTGAGAAACAGCCAGGAGATTGGAGTCACTAGAGTGTCTTAGAGTATGTGGGGCTAGAGAGATAAGCAGTAAAGTATAAGAAGATTGGAAAGGTAGAAAGGGACCAGGTTATGAAAGGCTTTATAAAACAAACAGAATTTATATTTGATCCTGGACATAATGGGGAACTAATAGAGCTTATTGAATAGGGGAATGTTAAAATCTAAACTTTTAATAAAGAATGATTATTTTAATACATTGCTGGAAAGTAGAGTGGAAGAGGGAGAAATGACATAAAAATGGCAATATGAATGCCTTTTCAATAACAAAAAGAGTCCAGAATGAGGTGATAAGGGACTGCTCAAAGGTATGACAGTAGTGGAGGAGATACGGTGCTATATGATACATGCTAAGGAACTAGAATCCACAGGAGTTGGGAACAGATTGAATGGAGGGGGATGGCAGAGTCAGTCATTGACCCTCAAAGGAACAAACCTCACATTATAAAATTTTAGACAAAGATGTTTAGAGGCATTGATTTTGTCCAGGGACCCTCTAAACATCATTACATAAATAGCAGTACCTGACTTATAAAGGCTGCCCTGCATATTATAGCACTAAGTGGTAAAATATTAAGAGGAAACTTCTGTATCATTTAAAGAAATGTTATCACAGGAAAAAAAAAGTGTTTGTTTTTATTTTCACTCTCTGGATAACCATAAAGCAGCAATATATTTACCAAACTACTTCACATTAATCAAATAAATGGGTTGCTTTTATATTTTTATCAGAGAACTAATGAATGTCTCCTTAATGATAATCTTTCATATTACTGAATGTTATTACTAAAAGATAAAAAAATAGATAGTCAATTATTATTTTCACAGAGGAAGCTTAGCATTGAATTGTACTACACAAAATAATTACACCAAAGATGGATAGAATGTCAGCCCTGGAATTAGAAAAGCTTGCTGTGAGGCCCTGGGCAAGTCACTGCAACCTTTTTGTTTTTCCTCAATTATCTCTTCTGTAAAGTGGAGAAAGAAAAAAAAAGGAAAAAAAATATGGAGAAAGAAATGGCAAACCATCCCAGTATACTCCCCAAAAAAACCTCAAATAGGTTCACAAAGAATCAGGCATGACTGAATACAACAATAATGACCCAAAGGTGTGGTTTCCATACCACTCCCCCAATATCTCCTTATCACATGCTTCTTCCATCTCACCATCATCCTTATCTCCTTCCACAGTATCTCAGTTCTCATAGATGATGGATGATTTTTTTCTGGAATCAAGTCTCTATGAGACTTTTGTTCCTTTCCAAAATATATCCAAGAGGTAGCTCCTCCCCCCTTTTCTAGACTTTTTCTTTATATAAGGTTTTCCTCAATGGCTGTAAACTCCTTGAAGGTAGGCTTGTTTTTTATGTGTTTCCCCAATTTTTAGTTTCTGTCTGGCATATAATAAGTACTCAATAATGTGTATATATGTATCTATATAATATACATATATATATATGTATTTAATCTATCTTCTTCTGTCTTTAATTTTTTTAAGAATGAAGATAATCCTATGTGCTAGATTAAAATCTTTTAGCCAGCACTAACATTGTCTGCTTGTCAGTAAGCCTAGAAGAAGTGTAGTAAATGCCAATGATCTGAAAATTCTAAGGCTGCAAAATCCAAGTTTATATTGTTACACCTCCCCTAGAAGAGCTGATTATACAAGACTTTCATAACCCAGAACTTCAGGTTGTTTGAATTATACAGTCACTTGCTTGGGAATAATATTGACCCATACTTTGATCTAGATAGTAATAAGAAGAGAAAAGAACATTTCTGGGAGGAATGAAAGTTATTTGTAAGTCATGAATATGAGTTATCACCCCAGGAAGAATTAGTTCTATAAGAAAGCTATCTAATATTCCACAAGGCTATTGCAATATATAACATATTGTACATATTATACATATTGGTTCTTCAAAGATATGCTGCTCCAAGTTGCACAGAAGCTACTACAAAATATTTATTGGGAAACATTAAGGCTAGGAAAATATTCTACATATATATATATATATATGTATATATATCATCTCCTTTGATTATTCCTCCGACAGGATTCTCTTTTAAAAGCTATAGGTCTTGTTATTTCCATTTTATAGATAAAGAAATTGAGGCTAAAACAAATGATTTGCCCAAGCTTATGAAGTATCTAAGACAAAATTCAGATAATTATACCCCACTCTTTCTATAATTAGCTAAATTGTCTTTTTTCCCTTAAGAAATAGTTAAATCAATTATGTTAGAATCTCTGGAGTAGACATATCTTTGTTAAATCTTTGTTAAATCTCTTAATGACAATAACATGGAAAGGTTATAAGAAGCCTCTAATTCCAAAATAGCTTGAGGTGTTTTAGGATTTGCTTAATCGTTGACCCTAATGTTGGATCTTAGAAAACTTTCATATTACTGAAATTAAATTCTTATTTGATCCCAACTCGATGGTTACACGATCTTCTGTGCTTTTTAGTTCCCATTAATTGCCTATGGGAAGCATTAAAATAATCTGCAAAATGTTGATGACATTTCTATGCTGCTTTAATTTTACTGTTTATCTTTAATGACATTTTAATTAATTGGATTTTTTAAAAAATTATCTTTAATTAATGATAAGTGTAGAATTTGAAGAATAAGTAGAAATTTCCCCTGAAGGGAAAGAAATTCAACAGGCTAACTCTTTCATCTGGTATTTTAAGTTTTGAAACTTCCTAAAAGTCACATATACTGGATAGGATGCTGAGCTTGTGATTGGGAGATCAAGATTCAAATTCTCTCTTAGATACATATTATCTCTTTGACAATCATTTAATCTCTCTCAGATTCAGTTTTCTCTTCTGTTGATTGGGAATAGTAATATGTATATGAGACTTCTCTGAAGGTTGTAAGTGTTTTACAAAACTTAAAACACAAAAGTGATCAACACTTATTCCTGCCAAAGTCCCATTAACACTGTAAATCATTTTTAACCTTTAAAAATCAACCACCAACTTTTAAATAGGAAAGACATATACCATCCATTGGCTAATGCATGTAACAGGTTTAAAAGTATTCAGTAGTCCATAAATGCAGTATATTATAATTACTGAGAAACAAAAGTTTGAAAAGAAGATGAAGGAAGTTTAGAGATGTAAATTACAAACTAAAATTGAATAAAGGCCAGCATCTGCTAATTAAGATTAACAAAAATATTATTAGAAGATTAAAACAGATGAATTTATGTTTTAGACACATTATTTTTCTAATAGGAAAAACACGCCCTTTCCATGTATATATTTCTGAATGGTTTCCTGTATACTCATTCAAAATATCCATGGAAGAAAACTATGAAATAAGTAAAGGGAATCATAGAATAATAAGAGTTAGAGATTGAATTTACTTTCAACTATCCCAGCCAATCTACTCTACAGATAAGAAAATAGAACTACCAAGAAGTTATGTAGATTTGAAAACAGTCATGGCATTATTTAGTGTCAGAGCCAGGTGTATGATCCAGGTTTGTTGTCTCTTGGGGAGGGATTCTTTCCACTTGATCTGACTAGTTTTTCCCACTACTGCATATAATCTTACTAGACAGCTACAAAATCACATTTGATCTGCACTGAAGTTAACTGAATGTAAATAGCATTTTAACAACCTCAGGATCGACAATTCAGTGTTTCAGTTGCATTTCTCCTTTCCCCCAACCCCACTGTTGTGTCCATTAGTTCTTATAACAATGCTGTAGAAATTCAACAGCTAGGTCAAAGTAAAGGAAAAAAGAAATGTCATCCTTTCCTTTTCTGTTAATTAAAATTACAAAAACATCCAAAATTACCTACTTGCCATATTCAGATCAAAATTGTGATAGCCCAGTTTCCTTAAGGAGCTTAAAGGCAAATAAGGAAGGGTAATATATCACAGATATTTCCAATACAATTTTATGTAAACATAGTAGGTAGTTTCAATTATATACAAGAAATACATAGAACAGATAGAAAAAAATCTGATAAGACAAGACTCAGACCAATTGTAGAGGGCTAGTGGGGAGCCAGGAAAGTTGGGATGAAGGGAACTAAGAGATAAAATTAGTAGGGAGAGAATTTTAGGCTTGGGAAATGATTAGTGCCAAGACATAGGAATGGAAGATAAGATGTTTAAAGAACATTATGTGGGTCAGTCTATCTAGATCATAGAGTATCTAAAGGGGAGTGGAAAATACTGGAAAACCCAGAAGATACGAGGTTAAAAAAAAACTTTATGTTTTAATCATGGAGGTAATATGGCAACAGTCAAAAGTTCAGGTCAGAAAGTGACAGGACTAAACCATAAAAAGCCACTTTAGCAGTTGAGTGGAGGATATAATCGAGAAATATTTGCAGCAGGGCAATCAACTAGAAGGCTATTTCAATAATCCAAGGGGGAGGCAATGGTAGATAGTAACTGAAGGAGGAGAGGGAAGAGGACTTATATAAGACATGCAATGCATGAATAAACCATATGGCCAAGAAAAAGCTGGGTTTCACTTGGTAAGAAACAAGGAGCTAATAAAGTCTTTACCAGAAAAGAGGAAGACAAAAAAATTTAAAAAAAGAAGAGAGGAAGACTGACATAATGACATTTATATATAATAAGATTATTCTGAAACTCTTATGAAGGGTGGCTTAGGTAAATAAGGCGATAGCTAATAGAAACAGGAAAACTAAAGGAAAATATGAGCAGAAACTCTTGTAATCATTACAAGAAGTGATGATGAGGACCTGCAGTAGAGAAAAAGAAATGTGAAAAGAGAAGAAAGCAACCTTATAGAGGTGAAACAAATGTGGATTATTCACTAGAGAGCAAAAGTGTGAGAAAGACAAAAGCAAAGACAACTTGAAGTTAAAATCCTGGAGTGGGTGGAGCTAGGTGAATATTGGTGATATCATAGACAGAAAGAGGGAGGTCATGAGGAGAAGGTTTAGGGAGAAAAATGAAAGATAACTATGTTAGTTTAGGTAAGTTTTAACTGCCAGTGGGACATTCTGGTGGGATATTATAAAGTATGTACTTAGTATGTCCTTAGGTTCATCAGGAAAAATCATGACTTAAGATTAAATTGTTTAAATAATTAAACTATTATTTAAATTATTCAAATAATTATTAAATTATTTTATTCTTAAACAAGCACTGATAATGTGCATGTGTGAATATACACATGTATGTAAACATGTGTATACAAAGTATAATATATATTCATATATATAAATACACACACATATATTACTGTAGTAAAGATTTCTTCTCCTTTTCTATTTTAGAGCTACATAAGCAGAATTCAGCATTTTTCTGTCTTTAGTCTTGAATGATAGATAATTGGACATGATTTATTTTCTTTGCACTTTAATATTAAGCAAATTGTTTTTCTTTTAAAAACAAATACCTGCATAAACAAAGATTCATACACATGTCTGTACAGTCATATACATACACATGCATAAGTACACATATACACAGACATACACATACCTCCATGATGTTGCCAGGAAGATGATTATGTTGGACTAGATAATCACCAGGTTCCTTTCCGTTATAAATACTTATTAACAAATACAGATTGAAATAATTTTCAATTTCTTTCTTCCTTTTCTTTTTCACTTTTTGGGTTCAAGTCAATGTGTACAAAGTGACTAATATGGAAATGTATGTATATGTATATATATATATATATATATAAGATTCATCCAAATCAATGCAACAATGTTTGGCTTTTCTTTTATAATTAAAGGAATGAAAACATCTATATAAAGAACTTTACTTAGTTATTTTTCATTGCAATTAATTATAACATCTCAAGGCAAGACAGCATTTAATTAACAATATGTTACTTTAAGATCTTCATTCAAGAATGCTTTTATTGAAAGCTTTTTCTCGCTGTTGATATTAATTTGTGACTTACCATATTGATTGGATCAACAGGTCCAATGCTGTTAACATAAACATCAGTTTCAATTATTGTGGGTCTCACTGAAAAATAATAGCACCAAAAATAGTCACAGATATTATCAATTGTGCAAGGTAAAAAGACAAAAATCAAAATAATGACATGATATTATTCAATTACACTATTATATAATTAAAATTAGGCCTCTAAGCCATGAAAATAAGCTTTAATTCTGGAATCATACATCTTTAAACCTACTGTTGGTTCTATAGCCTAAACTTACAAACTTATACGACTTGATAATAGGAAGGAAAAGAAAGAAAGGAAGAAATCGAAAGAATAAAGGAAAAAATGAAAGATCTGCAGGAAGAAAAACAATTGAGAAAGA
Source organism: Myrmecobius fasciatus (assembly GCA_023553655.1). NCBI lineage: Eukaryota > Metazoa > Chordata > Mammalia > Dasyuromorphia > Myrmecobiidae > Myrmecobius > Myrmecobius fasciatus. Next base: position 820,543 of record JAJPUD010000077.1, on the reverse strand, counting down.
AGGAAAGAGCAAAATTAAAAATTAAAATGAGAACTTTTAAGAATGCAATTGTTGCATAGATTGGATTGGTAGAACAGTGCAACTGAAAAGAGATCCTGTAGCTGATTTATTTCAATACTGATTTAATGTAGAAACCTTTATTCCAATCTTCCTGACAGGAGATAGTCTAGGCTCTGCTTGAATGCATCCAATGACAGGGAATTGTTTGCTTCAAGTCAACCCATCTTAATGCTAGACAGCTATTAGGATATCCTTTCTTCTGTGAAGCTGAAATCTTTAACTCACTTGGTGCTAGTTCTGGCCCCATGAGAGAAGAAATAAAAAGAGTAAGCCTAATTCTATTTCTGCATCACGTCTTCAAATACTAAAATAGTATTAATATTTGGCTAAGTTTTCTTGTCATCCTGTTTTCTTCAATTATTCATTATATGGAAATAGGAAAAAAATCTGTAAAAAAATTATTATAAATAATTTTCTCCATTGACTACAGCATAGCCAGAACATTTGGATTTGTGTCAACACTATGTTTTTCTTGAGGAAGTAGAAATGACACAAAAGAAAACAAAGACAGAAATCTCAAATGGACTTGACAGGTGACCTACAGAGAAAAGATCCAGACTAGAGGTAACAACACTGTAATGAGGTTGAAGAATCAATTCCCTTTCAATGTGGCTAAAAAATGGAAAAGATGCTAAAGGCTCAGGAAAACAAACTTCAAAAAGCTCAAAATTTGTTACTGAAAAAAGTGACTGGTGATATTCACACTCATTGACCAATATACTTTACTATTCCTATGTTTAAAAGAGAAAGAAAATTATTTAGTACTTTACAATAAAATGGCAGAGGTAGAATCTAGGGCTGAGATGGGAAAAGAGCTTTAGTTCATACCCTACATTGAAAACTCATTATTTATATGAACTTGCACATCACCCAAGTTCCATATTTCATTTTTTTCAACTCAATTGAGTTATGATCTTTATGGAGAGAATTATGATACAAGAAGTCTTCCATGAAGTGAAAAAAAATATATATGTATACATAAATATATATATGTATATGTGTTTACATATGTGTATATATGTATATATAAATATGCATATGTGTTTATATATGTATATATATATACAAGCAATGAATGAACTGAATGGAAGACTTGAAAATTAATTTTTAAAAAATAAACCTCAACTTTATAAGCATACATTTACTAAAAATATAGAAATTAAAAGCCATGGGAATATGACTGATTCTTTTTCTGGCAGTTAAAAAGTATTAGATTTATTGAGTTGACCTAAAGTACCTCTTCAATATAATATGTATATCAAAATTATAATAATTTGCTTGAAAAATATAAAAGACAATTTTATTGGATGACTAATTAATAAATATTTAGAAGCTGTAAAAAAGGGGCACATCTACCCTCAAATGTAGCTTGCTGCCATCTTGGAGAATATTTAGAACTGAGTTAAAATGGAAAAGAAATCTCCTAATGATAATGGCAGTGTCCTGCATATGTTATTGTTGATGGATACTATTGTAATGATTTTAGAAAGCAAAAGAATATTGCAGAGTCTCATAAATGAGATACATGTTGTTAAAATGTTGGACCCATTTATTCTGACAAGGAAAAAAATTAAACAAAATTAGAAGAAGCATATCTATTATCTAGTATAATAATTGTCCTGGGAGAGATCCTAAACTGTTATAATGTCTTGGATCTTAATAGAAAAGAAAGAGAAGAGTACTTTGAATTATTTTAGAGGGGGAAAAGGCTTTTCACAGTAAAACAAAAATCACTTATCCATTGGCTAATATCATTAAGAGTCATGGGATAAGAGTCTTTAAAAATTAACACCGAATAGCTCTGGTTCAACTCCATAATCATCTTGCCTCATCCAGCACAAGTTGATCTTCTCAAATCTCATCACTATAAAATTTTGATTTTGCTTCAATATTTAGCATTTTCTCATTACTTTCATTTGCTCCTCCCCTCAGATTAGAGGAGGGAAGAATGTAAACATAAATTCCTACCAAAGCCTTTATAGAGGGTTCAGGATTTTCCAGGTAATTCTCTATTTTCTATCAGGAAGTCTCCTTGGTTTTGATTCTATAAATATCATGTCCCATAATTTGGTGCATCTTTCCACCACCTTTTTAAAAGTGTTTTGTGTATTTTCTTCCCTCAGTAATTTATAAACTCCTTGAGAGTCTGATTTCTAAGCAGACTTCTTAACACAGTAGGTGCTTAATAAATATTTTAATTAATTAAATTATCTAAAGGGCAATGTAGATATTCAAACTAGACGTAAATAAGCTATATTGTAGTGCCAATCAAGATTTGCAGGAGAAAAGTCTCAAAAAGTGTGTCATTAGACAATTGCCAGAAAAGATTTGAGTAGCCATATTCCAAGAATGAGGGTTAATTAATGAACATCATAAGTTTTCTATTTGAAAGTTCTTGGCATTTATGGTAGAATCCCTCAACTATGCAGGATTTATGGGAAACTATGTGAAGAAAGACAGGGCATGAATGAATTATGAGCCGTGTTCCTAGAGAGTACCCACATAGACTACATACAAAACTGCTGAAGCATTAAAAATACTGCTTCACTCTCCAAATGAGACACTCAAAATAAAGAAGGACTATTTCATCTTTGGCTATTTCTTGTACAATGGCTGCAACTGTTAGTTCTCCATTCTCTAAACCAGACCAGAAGCCAGGTCTGGAAGGAGCTAAGCCACTTGTTTCTAAACTTTGTAAGATCATGAGTCCTTATCTTCACCTCAGAGATTTTCCATGCTCCATCAATGCACATCTATTCCTTCTCTATTCCCAACTCCTATTATATATATATATATATATGTTTGTGTGTGTGTATGTATATATATATATACATATATATATATATATATATATATATATATGTTTTTTCAATTGGGAGAACATTTTATTTTTTAAAAAAAGAAAAAATGGCCTTAATTTCTCATGAACTAGTCGTGAAATTGCTATATATACTTTTGAACATTGTAGTATATAACATAGGTAGCTCAGTAGAGAGTGCTAGATCTGGAGTCAGGAAGACTCATCTTCCAGGGTGTAAATCTAATCTCAGCAGTTTAGTAGCTGTCTGACCTTGACTAAATCACTTAATCCTGTTTGCCTCAGTTCTCACATCTGTCAAATGAATAGAAAGAAGTGGCAAACTAGTATCTTTGACAAGAAAACCTCATCTAAGGTCAAGAAGAGGCAAACAACTGAAAAAACCCGAACAAATAGTAGATATAATATTAGACCTGAAATAAGAATCTTTTGATACAGTTTACTTTATTAAAAAGTATTATCAAACCATCATAGTCTTTGCTTTTTGAATGGATTTATCCAGAGACTTCCTTGTACTTCTACCTCCATCCTACTTATTTCCAGACCGAAACACCCTTTTGATTTATGTCCTAAATTTTGTCTTCCTTATTAGCTACGACTTTCATGTGCTCACAGATGTACACAAACATAAACATTAGGCAAAATCCTGATATAGTGATAGATTGTATGTGTTAAAAATAATTAGTACTTGTGAAGTCATTTAGATTCAACAATTATCTGTGAATATATTGTTCAGGGCTTCTCCTTGCCATATATTAAGTCTACAGTGGGGAACTTGGATACTTGTATTCAATGCAAAAAAATATTGTGTCATATTTGAGTTTTCGGTGTCATGGGGGAAAAGCTTATTGATTGACCAAATATTTTTGTTTTCAGCTTGAATTGATTTTATAAACTGCTATTCCCTGATTTGCATTTTTACTTTGTATTTATTTTTTAAAATCTGTGTATTTATTATGTGGTGTTTTGATTTTAAATATTTTATCTCAATGTATTTAATTCATTTTATTACAATGTACAATTACAAATGCATTTATACTAGTGACAATAAAAGTACATTATTGTCCTGTTATTTTCATTTAAAAATTCTTATTATATATATTTTAAATAAAAAAGTAATATTTTCTCCCTATATCAACTTTTATTAAATAATAAATATGTATATTTATCCAAAAAAGATCACAGTACATATTTAGTTGGTCCACCAAATAAGCATGAAAAGCAATGATTGAAGACAAATCCCAAAGCTAATCCATTTTTATTACAGATTTTTAAAAGAAATAACCTTTATGTGTACCAATTTTTCAACCTTAAGAATCTTACAACGTACTGAGTAGCACTTTAGTATTTAACATCAAAAGGTCAGATTTGTTTTCTGTAGAAGTCACCCTTACTAGATGACACAAAGCTCTTTGGGAGCCTCAAGAATCATTTCTATGAAATGTTCATGTATTGCATCTGACCTAGATCCTTTTGTGAAATATATAAAAGACATTTTAGCTAAATCACTCTGTTATTGTATTTTTAAACCAATATATTCAATAAGTGCACCAATAGCCCCCAAAGTAATATAAACACTTTGGCTCTTCTGAATTATTTTCATATTGATGAAAGAAAAACATGTGTGTAAGTGATATAGTGCCAGCTATATGTGAGGAACTGGCCTAAGTACTTTACAAGATCCTCACAATGACCCTGGGAGTCAAATGCTATTATTATCATCCCTATTTTGCATTTGAGAAAATTGAGATAAACAGGTTAATGTCTGTCTCATAGTAGATATATATTATGTTGAATGAATGGAATTTAATTCAGCTGCCTTTCTCAGATGTTCATATGTATATATATATATATATGTATATGTATATATATAGACATTTATATATATGTACATATGCATGTATGTATGTATGTAAGTTAGTGGCCAAGTAGATAGGATGCTAGAGTTAGGAAGAACTGAGTTCAAATTGAGCCTCCAATACTTAAAAGCTGTGTGACTCTGGAGAGTCACCTAACCTGCAAATATATATGTTTGGGATGTAAAATGAGTCACATTTGATTGAATCAGATGTAGTTTCATTTATGTAAGAGATGACAAAGACCAACTTCTAGAAAAAAGATATGATTTCTCCTACATTGTAGATAGTAGTATCTCTTTCAATTGGCTGTTCAGTTGGAACTGTATCTCTAAATCCCTCTGAGGTAGTCATTTTGACTCTCCTTCAGATACCATCCAGGGAGTAAAGCTCTTTTTCATCTGCAATCTGGGAATCATACACTAACTTGAGTGGAGTAAGGGGAAAAGGCCATGTTCCCATTCTCTTTAGGCCCTGGGGTTCTGAAAAGGAGGACTGGAGTTTTATTTTATTATTTTTGTCCTTTTCAGTTTAAAGTTCTGGGAATGGAATCCCAGGTTCTAGTGGTCAAGTCATGGTGACCTTGGAGTTATGAATTATGGCATATCTTGGTCATTCCAGCAGAGAGAGCTTAAAAAGTCCTAGAATGCAAGCCCATGAGTGTTTGGGACTTGAACGTAATTGGAACCAATAGAATTACACTGTGAGTCTATATTCCTTCTTTCCCAGAGACTAAGGTATATATCCGTTACATGTTGAGGAAAATGTTTTTCTCTCACTATGCCATTGGAATAAATATTTTTTCATTAAAAAAAGAAAAAAAACAAACCAATCAAAAAATAAACCTAATATGACTGCTAAGTGGTAAATAAAACTAAAGTACTTGGATCCCTAAAGCTGGAGGGAACAAAAGTGATAAAGAGCTGAACCAATTGCTGAGATGAGAGATATCCTCAAATCCTACCTGGAAAACCTCTGGGAAAGAGATAAAATGTGGCCTTCAGGCAGTGAAAGCCAGTAAAGTCACTGTTATATTTAGATTTTAAACTTCTTAGTGACAAGAACTTTTAAAATTAATTCTATATCCAGTGTTTAACAATTATTGGCACATAGTATGTAGTTAATAAATGTTTATAGGCTTATAATGGATCTCATATGTGTGTATATGCATATATACATATCTCTCTATATATATGGGCATATATAATAAACACAATTGTTTTGTCAAACTGCTTTACTTTTGAAGAACTTTTCTAAAACTGGGGTTTTTTAAATTGTGAACTGTTTTATTTTTAAGTCCAAGTCTTAATTACTACTAGTAAATATAAATATTCTCATGAAAAACCATCAAATGTGCTGAGGACCCATGAATTCATATGTGAGTTCTTGAAGTAAATATATATATATATATATGTATATATATATAAGAAAATATAACAGATTAGGGGAAAAGAGGTTCATTGAGTAACTTCTAGTCTAGTTGAACAGGATGATCAGGTAACTAGGATTCTATAATGACTTTCAGAGTATTTGAGTAACCATACCCAAGTCATTTCTACTCTCTGTTCCTCATTTTCAACCATTTGTAAAACTAAAGAAGGATGAAAAAAAACATTTATTAAATGTTAATTTCTGTCAAACACTGTGCTAAATAATAGGGACATAAAAAGAAAAATGGAGATAGATGGCAATGCAGGCAGACTTCAGGGGCAGAATATCTGGTAAAGCATGAAGTTCCTTTCAAAATAAATAGAAGAGATGATGGTCCTTTATCCCTTTGGAAGGAATGGATGTATTGATTCCTACATTATCCAATACTTATGAGCAATCAAGTAGCCTGACCTAAGGAAGAGTTTATATAATCTCTTTGGTTAAGTAAGAACTCTTCTTTAGTATCAGTTCTCATACTAGGGTCACATTTAGGAAGTGTCCAGGCTAGGAAGGCAGTGATGGAGGAAGAAAACAGTAGGATGCACTGAAGTTATTGTGGCAAGTCGTCTTTCCTCCTCTCGAATTCTCATACCCACCACAATAGGTTCAGCACTGGAGACTCAGTGGACTCAGCACTGGAGAAGAGGCCCCAAGATGCAAGGTGAGGGGTTTCACATTTCTATAGCAGTTTAATATTAAATAATTTTCTTCACAACCCTTGATTTAAGTAGTGTGAATATTTTTAAAAAAATCATTTCACAGATCAGGAAATTGAGTCTGTATTAATCCTTCTTGGGATTTAGACATTGTTACATAAGACTAAAAGATTAAATGCACAAAGAAATTAATACATATGGGGAAAAAGTCTAGGCAGTAAGACAGAAAATGGAAGAAAAATGTTGGGAAAAGAATTCCTCATGTTTATCTACTTTTTGATTTTCATATCAATTCTGCCTAAAATATTTATCGACAACTAGAAATTGGGAGGCATCCAATGAGACAAGATCTTTAAAATAACATTTCATCTTCTCTAAGGATCCTGTCCTTTTATATTAGAACATTTAATAGCATAAACTATTAGTTATGTTATTATACAAATGGCTTAGCTTTTATATCCCTCAGTTTCTCCATTTGTCAAGTATTGAAAAACGCTCTAGCTAAATATAAATGAGATATAGAATTCTTTGGAGGAAATGATATGTCATTTTAAGGTGACAATTCTTTTATCCAAATGCTTTCAGTTTTATCCAAGAACAATGTTACTAAATTTTTAGAGATTTTAATACACAATTAATATGCTTGTAATTACTAATTGTTAGTTATTGGAATAGAATTGTAAGTATAAAATACCATTTCTTCATAGACAAAAAGATACAAAAGGACTATTAATTTAAAATTATGAGACTTCTCAATCAGAAAGAATGATTTGGTTTTGTTTTTAATCAGCTAATACCAAGTATTGCTTATATCATTTTTAAGGAATAGATGTTTACTGTCTATTTTTAAAATTCTAGTTAGTTATACTAGTCCTAAGGTGTATATTTTCTGACTTGTCAGTATGAAGTCAATTTAATAAGTTTACTAATTTAATATACAAATTGTGTTATTATACTTTCATAATTATAATATTACTAACAATAATTAACATAGTAATATATTTATGGTATATATAAAACATTTTTACATATGCACAAGTATATATATTTTTGTATGTGGTTATGTATTTTGAATATTTTTATATATGAATCTTACATATATAAATATATGCTTTTATACACCATATGATTTGCCATAATAAAGGGCAAGTTATTCCATTCAATTCCCATTAACTCACAGATTAAATTATAGTGCCTATTTTCAAGTGTTTAGTTATAGATAGTATTCTGATTTTTCTTACATCATTATTATATGGGAACAATTGTATGTACAATTTTCTTTTCTTTAATAAATAATATAAAATAGATCTCTTGTAATTCTGATGGTACTTTTCCATGCTACAGAGACAGAGAGTTTTACTATATATAATTATTTATATGAATAATATTTCATCTTCCACAATATAAATTGAATTGCAATTTCAGGGGATTTTATTTATAGATTTAGCCTTTATATTATATGAACTACTCACATACCTAGATTTATTTTATAGGTTATTAAGTATTTTTGTACATTTGCATAAAATAACTAATACAATAAGTGGGGTTTGGTGCTATAGCCTAATTCAGGGATCTTTATCCTTTAATTTGTTCTTGTCCTTTTGTTTTACTGTAATGAAATTCCAGCAGTGTGGTAACATCTATAGACCTTTTCTTCTTCTTTTTTTTTTTTCCTGAGGCAATTGATGTAAAGTGACTTGCCCAGGGTCACACAGCTAGAAAGTGTTTAGTGTCTGAGGCCATATTTGAACTCAGCTCCTCCTGACTTCAGGGTTGGTGCTCTATATACTATATCAACTAGCTGCCCCAACTTCTTCTTATAATAATGTTTCTGAGTACCTAAAATAAAAAACATAAGAAATCAGTTGTACTGAAATAGCTTCACATGTGTATGTGCATATGTATGCATATTTTTACAACATGTATACTTATAACTGGTATGTGTGTGCATTTGTGTGTTCTTATTTAAACAGATTTCAGATTAGGGACTCCAGCATCCATTAAAGACCTCATTACTCAAATTTAGAGGGAATTGACCCAAATTTAGAAAAATAAGAGCATTCTCTAATTATGAAATTGATCAAATGATATAAAGAGCAAATGACACAAGACAATTCCAACGAATTAATGATGAAAAATACTAGTTTCCTCTGAACAGAAAGCTGATGAATACTAAATACAGATCTAATCATATTTTTTTCATTTTTTCCTAAGGTTTTTTGCAACATGGCTAATATGGAAATGCTTTGCATCACTTCATTTCATATTGATTAAACATGTGATCAAATTGCTAATTTCAATGAGTGATGGAGGAACAGGAATGAGGCAGAAAATTTGGCTTTCAAAATTTAAAAAATTATAAATGATAAATAAATAGATATTTTTTTTTTTACAAAAAAGTACTCATGCTCTAGATGGTGGAAAAACAAACATGACTGAGAATAATAAAACTGGAAATTTGAATTTATCTTGCACTTAAAAACTATTGAAATTTAAGGTATGCCAGTATGAGTGGACACAGAAAAATATATAATTGCTCCGTGATTACAATTCATTACAAGCCGTTACTTTTGTCATAAATAAAACTCATTTTGTCAAGGATATTAGATCAGAGATCAGAGAATACTGAAAATATAGTAAAAATATTTTTCTGCAATATATTTGACAAAATCCTTTATAAACTAGTTAGAAAATCCTAGGAAAAGTGCTGGGGAGCTAGAAAGGGCACTTAGCATCACTTAACTAATTCTTTTTATTTTTCTGATGCACATAAATGTGATGTGACTTGTACCACATAAGTACTATATTTTTAGTCACGGGTGGGATTTAAATAGAAAATCTTCCAAATCAAAAACAATCATTATTATTATTCCACCAGTACTACAGTAAGATATTTCCTGAAAGGAATGGACAGCCCAACCCCAAGAGAGAATTTTATTATCAATGGATTGCTGTTGTGTTTTGAACAGGTTTTCTTAGAAATGCTTTAAAGATTTAAGTTTTGTTCTGTTCGGAATGAAAGCATAAATGATATGTTTATCAGATTTTCCAGATGAATAGAAAATATGCTGAATTAGAGAATTTGGATCCAAGATCTCTATTGTTGTAGCAATTGAGTTCCCCCATTTCATTAAAGAATAATTATAACAATGATTTAGCAAGAGAACTGTTGTGAAAAATTGCTTGCTTAGTGGTGATATCAGTTAATAATGATAAGACAGCAAAATTTACTTTAAAGTACAATAAACATTTATATGGCCCTATGCTACACATTCTGTTTAGCGTTGGTGTCCACATTTCAACATAGATATTAACAATATCTAGATAATCAAAAGAAGGTAAAAAGGATGATAAGGATGGTGTTGTCTATGCCACATGCATGAAGAATAATTGAGGAAACTTGGGATGTTTATCCTGTCTGGACAATAGGAACTAAGTAAGAGTCAAAGCTTTTCTTAAGTATTTGAATTTTTAAAATGTAGGGGAAATGAAGCTTATTCCGAATGGTAAAGAATAAATGCAGCAAATGGGCATGTTGTAGGAAAGCACGTATTGCTTTTATGCTGACATCTCTCAATAATTACAATTCTAAAATTGGAAGGACTTCTTTAGGAAATAATAGATTTCCCAGTCCTGAATAAATTAACTGCATTTAGAAAATTACTGGATATAATGGTCAAGATGCTAGACCATTTGTTAATGGTATTATCAAGAAAAGACACATATAAGATGAATGATTTTACTAGATATCTTCTAAAATCTTTATCAGTTGTGTTTTATAAGTTTGTGTTCCTGAAAATCATCAAGGGTTTTTGAAGTTATTGCAGTACTGAATCTTAACTCCTCTTCTATAGAGTCAATTTATAAGAGAAATTGCCTTATGATAAAAATTCTTTTAATATTTCAGTAACTGTAATGATTTGAATAAAGATCAGTACCAAATTCTTATTGAGTTAAATTCCAATGTATATATAACCAGCTACCATATCATGCATAAATGTATATAATATATATGGTATATATTTATATGATGTATGATATATATATATATATACAATGTATACATAACTAGCTATCCTTAATACTTAACAGCTAAAATAAAATGGAAAAGAAATGAAGCTTTTTTTCATTTCTCTGTAAAGTAGGAATGTATGCTATAGTTCATTTGCAAATAACCCCAGAATATCACAGATATCCATTTTGCATGACTTTGTAATGATAGGCTATTTTTCAAAAGTGTATATCAAGAAAGTATAAAATAGTTCAGAAAATGAATGAAATGAAAGAATTATTCTAGGAACTTTAGTGATTTAGTGTACATCAATACAGCAAAAATGAATTAAGCAAAGTACTAAAGATTTTTCAGTGACGTGACAAAAAGGATTTCCCCATCCCTCCTAATAAAGACAGTGAGAATATTTTCCAAAGGGTTGGATGTCTTGCTTTGTTTGGGTTTTTTTTTTAAATTGGATTCTTGGTCAGGAAAAAAAAGAAGGAAGAGAGAGAGAGAGGAAGAGAGAGAGAGAGGAAGAGAGAGAGAGAG
>JAJPUD010000077.1:792094-804179 GCA_023553655.1 Myrmecobius fasciatus | reverse complement strand
GAGGAAGAGAGAGAGAGGAAGAGAGAGAGAGGAAGAGAGAGAGAGGAAGAGAGAGAGAGGAAGAGAGAGAGAGGAAGAGAGAGAGAGGAAGAGAGAGAGAGGGGAAGAGAGAGAGAGGGGAAGAGAGAGAGAGGAAGGAAGGAAGAAAAAAGTTATTCAAGCTTCATTTGAAATTATTGAAGTCATATTTAGTGACCTGTGATCACCACTTCTTTTACATGTTCACTAAATAATGATTTATTTTCTAGCTATTTTGATCAATTTCTAAGAATAAACTCTGGTTGTGGATAATATAATCCAGAAATTTAAAGGCCACACTAAAGTAGGACTAGAGTTCCCATGGGTTAATGCTTCTAGTTCTGAATTCACAGAGATCTCTTTTCAGCTTCCAATATAATAAATCATTTCTATAGGAAGTAGGGATGCATTTGAAAGTTAATACATGAGAGAATGATTTTATACATACAAATTATTATATATATATATATATATATATATATATATATATTAATCTTAGAACAGTGTATAGACTCGATCAAGGGGATGGAAATTTGAGATAAAGGTGCAGAAAGTAGTCAAGAGTTTACTAGAATTGTCTAAGTGACAATGTCATAAGAACTTGTGCTAGGTTGATGCTAGTGGGAATTGGAAAAATTAACCAGAGCATTGGTCAAAATGCATAGGTAGGTAACATATAAGGAATATAAGGCTACTTCAACATAAGGAAAAAAAAGTTTCACACTTTGACTTGCTCCAAAATAAAATGAGTTGTGTTATGATGAACTAAATTTCCTGTCTTTCCATTTTCATTTAAAGATAATATGATCATTTGTCAGGGAAGTCATCGATAGGATTCTGGCATTAGGTAGAAGCCTTGGCTGAATGATTTCAAAAAATCCTTTCTAATCCTGACATTGAATGATTATTATTTATAGTATGTTCTTTCCTGGAGATAGGGAGTAGACTAAATTAAAGCTCCATTCTGTTGAATAATTGTGTTTGCATTTCAGGAATCTCACAAGAAATTAGATAGATGAAGACCCACAAAGATTAAAAATAGGAGAAAACCAGGGAGTTTAGGAATAAAGAATACTTAATGTGGGCAGCTTCATAAGGAAGTCATGATTAAAGACATTGAAACTCATGCACTTGGGTCTCATGCAACTTGGGAGAATACTAATCTCTGTTTTAGGAAGGAAATTATAGAGAAATAAAAAAGCCTCTTCCAAAGTCAATTTAATTCCCATTGTCATAGATCAGGCTCTTTTAAGCAACTGGAATTTCCCACGTGACAATATGAAATCAACTTTCAATTTTAAAACCACTATCATATAGTTAAAATACTAGGTCCTATCCCCGGATGGTATATATTGAGAACAAATTATATTGGTTGTGTGTGAAAAAGAGATTCTGTGGTGAGGAAAATCTCTCTACAAAGGCAGATTGACACCTTCTTTATACTGTGTAGTATTAAAGGGTTACCTAGAACTGTCACTATTAGAACAGGAGCCACTAATCAATACATAAAGGGCACATAATTTCTTTGTTAAAAATGTGATATTTCTTTTCTTGTGTTCTTATATATTTTGTCAAATATTTTCCATTCATATTTTAATGTGGTTTGGGACACATTCAGAAGACTTGTGGGTTACAAGTGGCCCATAACTCTGACCAAGATCATTGATTAGTTAAGTGACATATCCAAGATAACAGTCAGAATGTGACAGTGTAAGACTTGAAATCAAGTCTGCCTGTTTTTGAGGCCAGTTCTTTTTCTTTTTCCATCTATATAATGATTCTTCAAATACAAAGGTATAAATGGGGGGAAAAGAAGAGAGAGACAGACACAGAGACACAGAGAGAAAGAGAGAATTAGAGACATTGCTAGATGATGGATCTGTAGATCTGTCTCCTTCAATGTGTGTATGTGTGTATACATACATATACACATATGTTTACATATTTATGTTTATATGTGTATATATCTATATCTATCTATATATATAAGTGTATATGAATCTATAAATACCTAGAAAGGAGGCATATATTGATAAAATATTATATATGATATATTAAAATTTACCCTGAAAATTGCACAATAACTAACTCCATAAGATAAAATGTCTTAATTTGATAGGGAAGAAGAAAATGAACAAATTAAATTAATTTACCCAGACCTTAAGTGGTATACCTTTCCATTTAATGGGACAATGATACTATTGACAGAAAAATAATTACTAATTATTGAGGCAGTTTAGAATTTAGTTCTATATAAAGTATGTAGTATATATATACATATATATATACATACAAAATATACACATATGCATTGCATATGTATATGCACATCCCTGCATATATACATGAGAATATATACATGTGTGTATTACTTAAGCTATTGTGATTTAATCCACAAAGACAACTAATTTAGACATAATTTCATTTTTCCTTAAAATAATTAAAATACATTAATAATAAAATAAGATCACCTCCTATATCAGGCCGAAGTTTGTTATCATAGCCTTGAAGTAAAGAGTTCAGGATGTGTGTGACATCACCTTCATGTATCTTTGGTGCTAATACCCAAGTTTTGTTCACTGTTAAATCCTCGTCATCTTCATCATCTGCTTTGTCCACACTAAAAATGGAATTAAAAAAATAAGAAAAATGAAATTAACCATTTTATATAATAGAGAATTTTTGAAGAATATTCTATCTCAGGAATTTCTATAAAGTAATACAATGAATTATTGGCTTCTAATGCAATCTCTTTAGGTGCCACTCAATTTAGAATTCAATATGTGAAATTCAATAAAGTCCAATGTGGAATAAATGAAAATAACTCACAATCCCAATAAGAGGAAAATAAGTATAAGAGAAGAAAACTTTATAAATTATCCTTAAATAGCCTACCAACAAAAATTATAGAGCAGAGGACAAATAAGGAGAGTTGACTGAAAAAGCTTAATAATTGCCTGAAATAATATATATATCAATTTCATGTCAGCAGAATGGCTGCAAAAAACTATCACAGTAGATAAAGAGATAGACAGATATTCTAGTATTACAAATGATCTGTTGCTTAAGCTTGATTTGATCTAAAAGATGGATTCTTCAAGCTGCAATAGCTTAGAACTATTAGATAATGCCCTAGATTCATAACTTATTTTATGGATGAGTAAATTAATGTTCAGAGAAGTTACTTGACTTGAACAGATGAACATGATTCATTAGTAGACTTTCTGTCAGATTTTCAGGCCATTGAAAAATAGTATCCTTTTTTTTTTTTTTTTTTTTTTTTTTTGTGGTTTTTTTTTTGGTAAGTGACTTGCCCAGGGTCACACAGCTAGGGAATGTTAAGTGTCTGAGACCACATTTGAACTCAGGTCCTCCTGACTTCAGGGCTGGTGCTCTATCCACTGCTCCACCTAGCCGCCCTGAAAAATAGTATCTTCTAATAAACATTCTACTTATTTTTTGTTTGCTACAAAAAAGATAATGGTTTAGGTGTTGATCTGGAAATCATACCTATAATTGTAGAAAGGTCAAAAAATGCCTACACGTAATTTTCTTTCCATCACAGTAAAATGTGTCTGGACTTAAATAGTCCTCCAGGGATAAAAAATTCTAACTCCATTATTCATTCCTCATACATCGCCATGTCCCTCTGACTCCATTATTACAAAGACTGCATCAAAGCCATTCAATTATATTGCCTTAAACAAATCATTCACAAAGAAAATACAACTTGGAAATTAAATTGCTATCACAAATCTGGTTTCTTATTTTTACATAGGAGTCTGAAAAAACTATTTTCCTATAAGAAAAATTTCTCAGATATTCAACATGTACTATGATCCCCCCCAAAGAAATCTACTTATTTTGCAATTTGAAAAAGGCCTCTTTTCTGAAATGTTTGGCTGAGCATTAAGAATTTAAGACACTGAATTTGTTGTTTGTTCTTTGGGGATCAAGTTGATAGCTTTTCTTTCTTTGTGGAAGACTGTCTGATGGTGCTTTCAGACTTCCTTTCAATCTGTTACTCTATCCTTGTTTTTTTTTTTTTTTTTTACATTTCCAGCAATTGGTATTTTGGAGAAATCCCAGTGTTATAAATTTGATAAGTTGAAAATGACTGTTTTAAACTTATTTGTACTATTTGGCATATTAGGGAGAGGTATTCCCTAGGGTATCTCTCATTTGGCTATCATTTTTTTTTGTTTATTTTTCTAAATTATATGGAAATTAGATATTTCAACTGAATTACATCAAATAATAATCATCTTGTTACAGAAAGCTGTAACTGTTTTACATTGTAAAAATGTCTTAGTTCTGGTTTTCTCTTTTTGAAAAAAATATATTTACTTCTAATTTCCTACTTATTTCCTCTCTTAATCTTGTTAAATTCAAAGCACTGAAACAACTAAAATATTGACAAATCTTCCTGGTATTTTCTTCAGGGAACTTTCCTATCTAATTGGACTGCAAAGTTAAAGTTCATCTGGGATTTCAGCAGCTCTCCTGCTCTGAAGGTCAAGATTTTGTTGTTGTTGTTGTTGTTGTTATTTTCATTGTTTAATTCAGGATGAATTATCTGGTTTCCTCAGGCAAGGTTTTAATGCTTTGACCAGGTTAGAATCAATTATGCATACACAGTCTATCATGGAAGATCTATAAATCATAAATTTTATGCACATACAATGCTATAGTACTCAATATAACTTATTATGCTATATAAAATGCATATATTAGTAAAGTAAAATAATCATAATTTTTCTCTAGTTTTACCATTCCCTTTCTATGGCTGATGACATATTTGGGATATACAAATATATGAAGATTTAGTATCATTATTTTTTCATCTTCAGTTTTCTCAATATTTTAATTTCAGTAACTTCAAAAATGATATGATTTCTAGTCAATTTAAGAGAGAATATGAATTTTATTGTTATGATCCTCTTCAAAATCTTTTAGTCTCCAACATTGTAATTATTTCCTTAGACAGGCAGGTATGTGTAAAGGACCCAACTTTAGGTTTTAAGTGAAAAAGTAAAAGGAAATGGTGTTAAAATATTATGCACATACACATATATGTTAGCAAAGGCTTTTTTGAATGTGTGCAGCAGTGCACATGAATGCTCCTTGATGCTGTGGAGGCTAAGCCCATCAGATAATTTGAATTTATGAATTATGAACCTACTTTTGAGGTAATGACTACACTATGGGCAATAATATGGTGAGCCTCTTGAGACCTAGGGGTGGAAATGAGGGGCATGCTACTTATTGAGGCAGCCCTCTTGTCTCATATAAAGTTAAGATAACTGGTAATGTCTCAGGATGCATTGGACAATTTTAAGGAAATCCAGAAAACCAGGCAGCAGAGGAGATGAGGGAGAAAATTTCATGCAAGAAGGACAACTAAGAAAAATACACAAGTTTAAGAGACAGAATATATTACGTGAGAACAGAAAGGAACAATGAGGCTTAATCCGTGAAAGCATAGAATACGAGAAGCGGTTAAGGTATAGAAGAGTGGAAATATTGAAAGAGGCTAGCTTTTTTATGGTCTAGACACCTCAAAGATTGTCTAAGATGAATAATAAAGGAGTTTTATATGAAACTTCAGTATATTTGATCTCATGTGATTAAAAAATAATTTTGTTATTATATATGAATTATTCTACTGGGTATGTGATAACAATACTGTAAAAATACATAAATTTTAAATACATAGATAAAAGTATTTACCATCCTTGATCCTAGGACACTGAAGTTTAAGCATGCTAGTCACAGAGATGTTATGATCTAAAAATCTTAAATGAGACATTTCTTTGTGGACATGGCTAGTGTGGGGATTTGTTTTGCTTGAATATTCATTTTTAAAAAGATTTTGTTTTTATTTTTAATTAGGGAGCAATGAGAAAGAGTTTGAGTATAGGATTCCAAAACAAAACAAGAAAAAACTTTAAATGATGCCAGAAGAAATCACAATTAGGAAAATTTGGAAAGTAGTATTTATTTTATTCTCAAAAAGAAAAGTAAATACTGCATGAGAGACTGAAAGTTGATAAAACTTATGGAAAAATAATGCCATCCACAGAGAAAGGTGATAGGTTATGAATATAGATTGAAGCACACTATTTTTCAAAATTTCCTTATTTTTTTCATGCTTTTTTTTGGTTTGGTCTTTTTTCATTGCAAGACTAATGTAGAAATATGTTTTACATGATTACACATATATAAATGATAAAAAATTGTTTACTGTTTCAGGGAGGGAGATGTGAAAAGGGAATGGAGAAAACATGAAACTCAAAACTTTAAAATATGTTAAAATTGTTTTTAAAAATAAAACAATAAATTGCAAATAAAGTCAGTGTTCTCAAATAATTTCTCCATCTCTCTTGGCCTCTGGTCCCCTCATCAATGTTTTAGTTCTATCTTTTAAAATCAGATCATTCTCCTTGACATGAGATAGAAGCAGATTGTAGACTGCATCCAAAACAAACAAAGAAAAACCTCTAGCTTCCTCTCTTGTCGGTTAACATGCCCATTGGTTTGTGATTTTCATATTTCTCTAGACATAAGTTAAAATGTGCTTTTTCTGGTCCTTTGCAATTTGTTTTGAAAGCTTTTGCTCATTCTGTGCTTTTACCTAACTGACATTCTTCTTATAGGTCATGCTACATTTTTGTATTCATCTTTCGTTACCTATCTAAGCTTTGTTCTATCTTTTGTATTTGTTCTTTTAAAATTTGAACTCATCTTGTACTTACTGCTGGAGAGAATTCATTGCTGTTTCCAAAGACAAGAGGCTAGAAAGATGATGCATTGAGCAGAATTTTTTTCTATATAATTCTACAACTGTCTAAACTTCAAAATTACCACATCACTCTAGTACTTGTTAAAAAAGTGAATCTGAATTTACCATTTTAAATTCAATATAAATTTAACTTCTCACTTATATTCAACTCAGGTTAGAAATATGACAATTTACTACCAAAACCAGAAACAAAACCTGTATTTTAATAAGTTAGTCATATTAATTAATATCAAGACTTAGGAGGTAGCAAGATTTGATTAAAGCCAAAAAGTTAATGTCATTTATAATGAGTAAACAAGCAGAAGTTTTACAATCTAATGGGAAAAGGAGGCAGAAAACAAATAATTGGTGGGAGAGATCCTATTATTTATATTATTGCAAAGCTTCTTAAATTGTGGATGGCATAACTGAATGTGGGTGCCAGTAAAAATTTGGCAACCATAAAAAGTATCAAATATTCTACCAAGAATTAATTCTTTATGTACAAATAAACAAGCACAACTGTTTCATACCAAATTCAAGCACATTCCACATTATTCATTATAAATTTGTTTTATCTTTAATAAATGGCAAAATTATATAATGCATGCATGTCTATGAAAATTGTTTTAAAATAAATTCCTTTATGATTTATTATTAGTAAATGCTTGATATGTATGCCTATTTTACATATTTATATATTTAAGGTTGCATAAAAATTTCTCTAGTGAAAAGGGGTTGCGAACTAAACAAGTTTAAGAAGTATTATAAAAGCAGAATGTTCCTGATATAGCTTCTTTCCTCATACCCATATCATGAGGATACCTGTAAAAGAAAAGCTACCTTTGGAACCTGATTGACTCCATCTTTCTAGTGATCTTTAGAATGAAAAAGCACAGTCACATGAAATCTGTGTCAGACTTTTTGGGTAGTTAAAACTACTCAAGTAACCTATACTGATCAGACCATAATTCTATATGTAGGTGAGGAGGATAATATCCAGAGAAATTCAGTAAAAGGGAAGCTACTGTATTACTATTGCATGTCATTGCAGTGTTAGGAAAGTTAAGCTCCTTTTGTAAATATTCAATGATTTTTGAGTATTTCATTTCATCCCAAAACCAAACCCGAACTAAAAGAGTGCTAATGTTATTGCTGAGCTGACAAACTCTCTCATTCCTATTTAAGCATGAATTGTTTTAAAACAATTATTCTTTTTAAAATATGCTTTTTCTCTCCAAAGATTAAAATGGATGATATAATCTTTCTACTACCACTTGTTTGTTTGGGACTTGTGATTCCATTGGTGTATGAACTTTCCTATGTGATGATTCTCTTCTAATGTAGATTTGTAAATCATCTGTAATTATAATCATGTATAGTTTGCTGAGAGAATTTAAAAAATTAAATGGAGAACTAGACTTAAAATTTACCTAATAATTACTTATGGCCAAAGCAGAAATTTCTGTGATAGTGCAGCATGTACAATGACAAAATCATTTGAACCTATACTCAAAGGACCTGAATTCAAATCCTCTTTACTCCAGCAATGCATTCATTTGAATTTCATTTCAATTTCAATCTCCCTTTAATATCAGGTGCTCTCTCCTCAGACTACAAACATGTTCAATTTTCTTTTACCTTGAAAAAAAGAATCAATTAAGTGCCATAATGAACTAATCCTGCTACACCCGCAGATCATTTTTCATCTTTATTTCCCTAGAAGTCATTTATTCAAAAGGTAGCCATTTTTAATCACTATTTACATTAAACAAATTAATGGACAACGCTGAGCATTTATTTTCTTATTTCCAAAATGGGAGATGTGTATTAAATACCCATGAAGATCGTTTCTAGATCTACCTCTATGATTCTATATTTTTTGCCTTCTGTATCATATACCAGGAGGTGTATAAAAAGTAAACTTTTGAATGAAGCTACCAATAACCACTACAACAAAAACAAACACTTAGCTGAATTGCCCTATAGTCTAGTATCTCATAGTATAGCTGTAATAGTCTGGGTAGGGTTAAATTAAACAGTAGCTTGTTAAGGTCCATAGAATGAATTCCTTCATTTTTGGCAAGACAAATATTGCCCAGCAGCTCCAATTCTCCTCATGATGACAACAGGCTCTATTATGGGTCTTATAATATAAATAGACAATAGATAATAAAGACAAAAAAGAAGGGAAAAACAAACATTTCTACTGTTTATTTCTTTTTGAAGAACGTTAGCAGAATGACAATCACATATGAGAGAGTGATATCCACATCAACTTAGATATCTATGAACATGTAAGCTGGTATATTAATTTCCTGTTTCCATTAATCCCCACAGAGAAGTCATACAACCTTTTTAACCAATAAGAAAATGGTGTAAACAGTTTTCTTTACCTGAAAATTACACTGAAACCCCAAAACTTTGTTTTATGTAATCCTTCTATTTCATCTTCAAGTTTCCAGAAAGTTGCCTATAAAAGGGTTGCCCTTGGGGTTTCAACCATATAAAGCTCAGGGAAAGCTAATGTTTTAAGTTCAGTAATTGCTAGTTACATTGTCCTCTAAGATTCTTTTCTTTAGTTAATCCCTCCCATTGTGATTTATTCTAGATTGTAAGAAAGGCAGGGAATCACCATTTATAGACAATGGAGTATTCATTTGACAAGTTGTTTTTTTTTTTTAATTTGATATAATTCTAAATTATAGTTCTGGATATAGCATGGTGCTGCTTAGAAAAATAAAAATGGAAATATTTTGAAAGATGATTTAACACATATCTATATTAACAAACTCAGAATTAAATATTCCTTCTAAGTTCTTTCTGGGTAGGATTATAGACATACACATATGTGCATATACACATATATCCACACATACATGGTAAATTTGATGTTATCTGTATATTTATAAATATGCACACATATAATGAGACCTGTACACAAATAAGTGGAGCATAGTAATAATAGCTAACATAAATAGCATTGTAAATTTTAGTTAGACACATGTATTGTATAGATACAGATATATGTACTTATAAAGGCAAATCTTATATTGTATAATCATGTGTACATATATCCATATACATACATCTATAAAATGTGTACACACATCTTGTTGTTAATCTTTTTATCTTTAAGAGAAACAATGGGATCATGAAACTGATTTGTAAGTCCACATATGCACATAAAGTCAAATTTTACACTTTTGAAAATGTCAACTATGTTATTGTATTCCTAGTAACTAACATGGTAATTTGCATATAATATTTGATTAATAAATGCATGTAAAATTCAATAATATTTCATTTTATGCTATTGATCACTTTTACCCTAGGATTACCTTTCACAACTCATGTTAGCCCTAATCTCCTAGCTTTCTTTTGTAGTTTTCCAGCAAAATTTTAAATTTATTTTTGTGAAGCTATGCATAAATAAGTTCAATTTGTTTAGTTGTTCTTGTTGTTTTCCCCAATAATATACCTTGAGACAGTGGAGGGTTGGAAATTATTCACAAGTGAGTGTTTCATGGAAGAAGATTGTGAGGAAAGAGAAAAATAAAACAGGAGAACAGATATAAGAAACTGAAGAGAAATGTGAAGGAAAATGTGTTAAAAATTTGGAGGATTTTCAACTAGTTAAACAGATCAAAATTTGAATGTGGGCAGAGAAAACATGATAAAATTAGGAATGAATTGAGTAAAATTTAGAAAAACTCCAGATCAAGATACTGCTCCAGGTTATACTTCTAAGTCATAAAAAATGAAGGACATTACAAAGGAACTAGGGAATTGGGAGTAGAAGTTGAAGAGGTAGATTCAATAGACAGTAAGTTAAGTAAGATAGACAAGGAAAGTAAGAAAAGATAAGTGGAGAGATAAAACATTAAGCAAATTGATATTTTGGATTGTTAGGAGTAAACTAATTACATAGATAGGACGCAGGGAAGGGAGGGAAGGAGAGACTGAAAGTCAGAGACAGAGCCAGAGAGACAGAGAGAAAGGAGACAGAGACAAAGAAAATACACAAATTATAGAAGCAATTTCAAGAACCAGAAAGAAGAATTGTGACACAATCCTATAAAAATAATGTTTTGAATGCTAAAGCTCCAAAGGAAATTAAGCTGGCAAAAGAAGCTAAGGAGACCAAAAGGGTTGTTTTTAATTATGATGGAAGAAGGAAAAAGATCAAAGAAGGGAGGGGATTTTCTCTAGGATTTGTGGAAGAATAAGTAATTCTAAAAAGAAGACAACCGTTAAATTCCTTTGTTTTGTTTCCCATTGAAAAGTATCGTTACCTTTGCCCTAGAAATATCAGAACATCAATGACTATGGATATTAATACAAAAATAAATAATGAAAGTACTTAGATGAATAAAAGTCATCTGACTGACTAGGGTTAAATCATTGATTCTGAGAGAATTGAGAAATTTTCAGTGACATCAAAAGATCATGGGATATTAAAGAGCAAACATCCCATTTTTTTCCAAAAGGAAGAAAATGGAATCTGCAAACTCCAGGTCCATGAGCTTGAGCTTGATTCCTTAGACAATTCTAGGCTCCACCAAAAACTGAAAACTTAATCAGTCAGAACAGATTAATCTCATTTATTTTTCTGAGATTATTAAATTAGTAGAAGGGAAATGTTGCTAAGAAAGTTTATTTAGATGTGAGCAAAACTTTTGAAAATATATTCCATAGTATTTTTGTGGAAAATATGAATTATTGATTAAACAATAAAACAATAATATGGACTGCAAATTATATGGAAAACAAAACTCAGAAAAATTGTTAATAAATTTAATGGGTTTTTTCAAAAATATTCCAGTCCTGAATTTCCAGTTCTTGATCTTTAAGTATTTAGCATTTTTATAAAAGCAATAACATATAAAGACTAATTGTCATAACATGAAAACTTGCAATGATAGTTTATATATGAGTGACATCAGGGCTTAAACTAAGATGAAAATCAATAGGGATAATTGTAAAATCTTGCACTTGAATCAAAAAAAAATCTACCTTAAAATTATAAAATATGGGAAGCACAGATAGATAAATTGCTCTATAAAGATTTTGAGATTTTATTGGACACCAAGCTCGATATTAGTCAGAAATATAATGAAGAAATATAAAAAGCTATTTACAATTTGTATAATGTTAAGAAAGTCAGAGTTTCCAATAATTGGGAAGTGAAAGTTCCATTATACTCTGCCATCAGAATTCATCTCGAAGATTACATCATATCATAAGAAGGGCATTGATAAACTACAGAGTACACACACACACACA
>JAJPUD010000077.1:762937-791994 GCA_023553655.1 Myrmecobius fasciatus | reverse complement strand
GAGAGAGAGAGAGAGAGAGAGAGAGAGAGAGAGAGAGAGAGAGAAATGGATAACCAAGATGCTGAAAGGCCTTGAGTTCATGAAAGAGCAGAGCTTATTTATTTTGAAAAGACATCATGGTCTACATGATGTCAAACCAAGAATTTGAAAGGAGAAATTTGACTTGATCTTTATGAATTGAGAATCCCAAACAGAAGAACAATGATAAATAGGTAGAAGTTGCAATGTGGAAATATAGACTCAATGACAGAAAAATGAAAGCAAAAGTTCTAAGAATTCAAAGTAATACAAAAAAGGAATTAGTTGTCGACAATGGAGATATGTTCCCCTACTTCAGTGCTGTTAAGTATAAAAGCTAGATGACAATTTAGAAAGGATTTCTTTGACTTATAATTTGAACCCGATTTCTGCTGAGAACTTTTCCCAATCTTGAATCCTTCTATTTTATGAGGAATATTTGGATTAATATTCAAATATTTGACAGGAAGGGACAAAAGTTAGAGATCTTAGGCCTCAGATTAATACACGTGAAATAATAAAGAACATAAAGAAAGCTTCTTGAATACTGGAGAGATACTCTTAGAGGAAGTTAGGAGTTGAGGAAGACATGAATCCAGAGGATAAAAAAGTGTGAATAAGTTGCTTGTACAATCTTGGAAACAATAAATCAATTATATCATGGATTTAATGAAGTTCCTTGAGTAATTTTCCTGAGCAAGTGGGATAAATTATTTGTTAATTATCATTATTTAACATGTCTTTAAATATCATTATGATAATTACTATTATTCTTCCACATGGAAATATCACATTGGTATTGCAGAGGCATATAATCTTAACAATAACCTGGCTATTCCTAAAATTTGTATATCTGAGATGTTAAATATAAATTAACCTTCTAACACTCTTATAAACTTAACACCCAAACCCTTCAAATATGCAATCTAAGGAATATCTGGTACTCAAATCCAACATAATTCTACCTTACAAACTTTTGAATTAATCTTAAAGTGTTTTTAGCTTCCTATGTGATAATGTTTAAATTTCAATGCTTTTTAAAAATTTTTTATTTTATTTGCATAATATATGTGTGGGTAATTCTTCAACATTAACCCTTACATAGCTTTCTGTTACAAATTTTTCCCCCCAACTCCCCACCCCTCCCCTAGATGGCAGGATATCCACTACATGTTAATTATGTTAAAATATTAGCAAATTGAATATATGTATACATATTTCCAAACTTATGATTGTTGTGCAAGAAAAATCGTGTCTACAAGAAAGACATATCAGATAAAGGAAACACAATGTAAGCAAACAATTTCAATGCTTTTTATAAAGCCACTTATGTCCTAAAACCTTTACTGTTGGCTAGTCCTGCCATTTCTATATTTATAGTACTAAAGTTACTCAATTCTTGTAGACTCAATCATAGTAATAATCATTAAAAGTAGATCAATTGTCTGAGCTGTGTTTGGTAGGTAAATAACTATTAGAAGAGAGATAATTCTAAAATATTAGTGGGAAGGTGAATCAATAAGGTTCCTAGCACATCTAAAATATCCATAAAATATTTAAACATTTATAGCCAGTAGCATTAAGATTGGTGAACATTTTATTCTTAAAAATGGAAATGTTACAGGAAGATCATTTTCTCTTTGGTAGACTGGCATTGAAGGATAGTTGCCAAACAAATAATTGGAAGCATAGCATAACATCAAGTATTTTTATACAGCATTAAGTTTTGTAAAACACTTTCAAAATATTATCTCATATCATCCTCACAAGAATCTTGTAAGTTAATTGCTGTTATTATATCCATTTTGCAGCTGAAGAAACTTAGGAAGACAGGAGTTTCATTGACTTGCCCAGCTAATATATATCTGGACACAACTAGTATATGACTGAGGACAAATTGGAATTCAAATTCTCCTGACTCCAACTCTAGCACTTTCTTGAATATGATAGCATTAAGCATCTATTTTTCTTAATACATTCAATATCAAGCATAGAATACAAGGAAAATATTCAGTAAAGACACATTTGACAGTAAGAGAGAAAATCAAGACTCTCCTTTTAAGTAAGATCCATGGTCTCTTCCTTATAGATTTCTGTCTCAGAAAGCGGCAAGAATTATTTTTTTCTTTTTAATGTTAATTTGAAATATTAAACATCCCCAATTAACCTCTTTGAATTACTCCTGAACTACCCAATTTTGGAAGCTAAAGTATGCATATGATAGGTGTATAGATAACTTAGACACAATGAGTAGACGATAGCTGGATATCAGCATTTTGTGGAAGAAAAAATCATCTTGGGGTTTTAGTGCAAGCTACATATAAGTTAACACTGTGATATAGCATCTAAAATAGCTAATAGAATCTTCTTCTACTCTGTAAGCAGTAGGGCAAGTTATATGCTCCATGGATGAAGCATTGGACTTGGAATAAATAAATCCTGAGTTCCAATGGGACTTTAGATACTTTTTGAAAGTTTGACTCTAGGAAAGTTATGTTAACTCACTGTCTCTTTCCTCTTCTGTAAGATACAAATAATAATTCAACTTATCTTCCATGATCATGAATATGAGATATTTTAAAACACTCTGCAAATCTTAAGTGTTCTATCAATGTCAGGTAGTTATTTAACTTAGTTTGTAAACATTGTATTTAGGAAAAATATTAATGGACTATAAGGTATCCAGGGGAGGTCAACTAAAATGGTGAGTAACCTCAGCATTTATGCAATAGGGAGACTGATTACAGAATTGAGCAAAGTTTTTCCTGCAGAAATGATTTAGGGAAATAAGTGAGCCTGCCTGGCATTTCAAAAGCTTTCCTATCGAAGGTGAGATAAACTTCTATTCTAGAAGGCAAAACAGAAAGGGAAGAATCAGTTGCATATGAGATATTGGAAGGCTGGCAAAAGCTGCTAATACTTAAGGTCATTTGTTGTTATTGCTTAATTTTGTTTGTTTGGGTTTTTTTTTTTGGTGGTGTAGGGGATAAGAGAAAAGCAATACAAATCTTGCTAACAAAGCTACACAAAAGTGAAATGAGTTTTGTAAAGATGTAGTCGATGTTCAAAGAGGTTTTTAAAGCAAAGGTTCAATGATGACCTTGTGATATGCTCTAGAGTGAATTTTTATTAGTTCATTATATATTGGATTTGATAGCCATTGATATAACTTCCAACCTTGATTTTCTATGAAAAGAACATGACAAAAGAAACAAAGGCTTGCATAGATAAAATTTTCAGTCTGATGCATCTTAAATATTCAAATATAATTTAAATCTGTAGATTACAACTTAAATTGGAACACGATAATATATGATAATTCAACAATAAACCACTGAGTCACAAATGTAACTACATAAATAAAGCAGAAAGTGTACTGGACTTTGCACCAGAACACATATATTTAAGTCATAAATCCTTATAAGCTATATTATTTTAAGCAAATAACAATCTCTCTGAATTTCAGTTTCTTCATTGTTTAAGAAGAAATGAAAATATTTGCACTGAATGCATCACATAAATATCAGAATAAATTAATTGCAAACTATGAAAGACTAAGAATTTGAATTATTATTAAAATATAGCAGAACAGAAGTAAGTTATTAATTCCTATGACAATGGATATCATAAGCTAAAGGGCAACATAAAACAAGTTTACCTGCTATATCTATGGATAATGAAAAAATTTAAGATCAAGGAGATAGAAAGCATTACAAGATATAAAATGAATAATCTTCATTACATAAAATTAAAAAGGTTTTGCACAAACAAAATTAATGCAGCCAAGATTAGCAAAAAAGGAGAAAACTGAGAAAACTATTATAGCACATTTCTCTGATAAGGACCTAATTTCTCAAGCAGAAAACAGTCACATTTATTAAAATGCAAGTCATTCCCTAAATAATATAATGTCAAAGGATGCAAACAGAGTTTTCAAATGAAGAAATTAAGGCTATCTATAATCAAATTGAAAAATGCTCTACATTACTATTGATAACAGGTTCAAATTGATTAATTCTTATTACATTAAATTTAAAAGGGTTTATATACACCCAGAGAGAGGGATATGAAATATGGACCACAACATAACATTTTCATGCTCTCTATTGAGGTTTGCTTGCATTGTGTTTCCTTTCTCTGATTTTCTTTTTTTTTTTTTTCCTTGTAGATAGGATTTTTCTTGCACAACTTGTCAAGTATTTCAACATTATTAACATGTAGTGGACTTCCTGCCATCTAGGGGAGGGGAGCGGACTGGGGGTAAAATTTGTAATGGAAAGCTTTGTAAGGATCAATGCTGGGGAACTACCCATACATATGTTATACAAATAAAAAGCTTTACAAAAAGAAAATGATTGATATAATTCACTTGTGAAAAAAAAAATTTTAAAGGGTTTGTACAAATAAAACCAATAGAGCTAAAATTAAAAGGAAAACAGAAAACTATGGGGTGAAATTGCAGCCCCATAATAAAATATAATAAAAGCCTAATTTCTCAAATATAGAGAGAATTGAGTCAAATTTATGAGAATATGTTATTCCTCAAATGATAAATGGACAAAGGATATAAACAGATATTTTAGATGAAGAAATCAATCTATAGTCATATGAAAAAATGTTCCAAATTACAATTGATTAGAGAAATGCAAATTAAAATACTTATTAGGTTGTCTAATATAGCAGAAAAAGAAAATTAAAAAGTGTTATTGGGGATGTGAGAAAACTGGGACAACAATGCATTGTTAATGGATTTCTGAACTAATACAACCATTCTGAGAAATTTGGAATTAAGTCCAAAGGGTTATAAAGTAGTTCATAACCACTGACCCACTGATACTACTACTATGTCTATAACCTAAAGTTATAATTATAGGAAAAAGACATTCACATACCAAAGTATTTATAATACCTCCTTATGTTGTGGCAAAAAAACAGGAAGATAAGTTTATGTTCAATTAGGAAATGCTGAAACAAGTTGTGGCATATAATTTTATAGAATACTATTGGGTTATAAGAAATGGTAAATAGAACATTCATAAAAAACTGGAGAGACCTATATGATATAATATGCAGTAAGCAGAACCAGGAAAACATTGTACATAATTAAGAACAATATTGTAACTTTTATCAACTGTGAATGATTTAGCTACTATCAGCAATATGATGATCTAAGCCAATTCCAAACGACTCATGATGGAAAATGTTATCTACCTCCAGAGAAAAAATTGATATTGTCCGGATGCAAACTGAAACACACTTTTTGTTTTACTTTGTCTATTCTTAGTGTTTCCCCTTTGTGTTTCTTTCACATGACTGATAAATGAAAATATGTTTTGTGTGACTGCATATGGTATTCTACATCAAATTTCTTCCTCAATAAATGAGAGGAAGAGAAAAAGGGGAGATAATTTGGAGCTCAAAATAACAAAAAAGAAGAAATAAAATATTTTAAAATATCTACAGCAATATTCTGGTACATTCTTTAGTAAGGCAACATTCAGGAGAACTGGAAAGAAGTAAAAATAGATACTGCCATTATGAAAAATGATAAAACAAGAAAATTCTTTAATTATGAATGCTGCCCTATTAGTGACATAAGAAAGTAAGATTATAGATTGAGGTCTGGAAGATGTATTAGAGGCCATTTAGACTAAACTCCACATTTTCTATATAAGGAAATTTAGAATGAGAAACATTAAGTTATTGGCCCAGGATTATATAACCAGTAAGTATTTGAGGTAGAATTTTAACTCAGGTATTTCTGACTCCAAGTCCACTACTCTGTCCCCTGTACAATCTAAATTTCCTAATTCTATGCTAGAAAATAACTTCATCTAACCTGGACAAAAAAAAAAAAACCTGATCTCATTCCTGGGAGATATAGAAGGAGGATTTCAACCATTTATTCAATGGACTTCTAAGATTTTGACTTTGCCCTTCTCCGTGTTTTTTTTTTCTTTTTTATATTTATCATGATCCCTATAACTCCCAAAAGAACCATGGTTTATCCTGTTATAAATAAGGTCTCAGTCTCTCCCTCTCTCTCCTCCCTTCTCTTTGTATTTTTCTTCCTTCTCTTAGAACTTAAAACTTAGAAGCTCATTGAATAAATGAGTAAAATACTATCTCTTTTCATAGTAGCACCCTTACATGATTTGGTGGCATCCATTTTAAATTGGTTGAAATCCAAATGAGCACAGAAAAATTCCCTAAAGACCCCTTACTCATATTACTATACGTCAACATAAGCAGGACCCAATTGAACTTAGGCTGCATGTATAAAGAATCAAATTATAAGCAATATTGGGGACATAAACCTGAACCCTGGTTTTGATGCCAGATCTCTGAAGTGCATTGCTATTAGATAAAAGATATCATGTTAGTAACTCAGATATAGGCTGGAGGAAAGCCTTGAAAGTGGTTTCTTGTTTTATGGAATATTAGATTTTTTAATAAAAACATGTATCTACAGGGCTAAAAATAAAGAGAATATGAGATAAAAAGGTATAGACTTTGCAAACTGAATTCAAAGTAGAATAACATTTTAGTGTATTTCAGGAAAGGGAAACATCTATATCATTTGAAACTATGTTGGCTCTATCAATATAAAAAAGTGGAAAAGAGTCATTTTCCCTTTTATTTCACAGGGAAGATGTAGTTTGCAAAATGACTTTTTATCAAGCAGCTAAGAGAAATAAAACTACACAACCAGAACAGAGATGGTAGAATTTATTGTAGACTGACTTTTGATCCTTTATCAATTAATATCAAGCCATATATAAGATTTTAATATAATTTATGGATGCTCTTAGTCCTCTATTCTTTCCCCTCTCTTTATCTTTGGATAAGAAACTCTGACAGTCATAATGTTTCTCTCTACCCTCAACCCCTTTAGCTTCACACATTGTGAGGCTATTTATTCTTTCCATATTCTCCTTTGCATGAGCCTTGGTCATATTAGGTAACAGTGTATTTAAATATATATAAATATAAATAAATACAGACTTTCAGAGACAGACAGATAGATATATGGATGGATGAATCTAAAGTGATATTCATTACAAATAACTTTATCAATCTGAATTCTTTAAAAGCACTTTCCTTTTCTTTTTAGAAAGCTTTTGTTTTATTGTTGTTTTAATGTGTTATCAAATTTCTTCATTTTTAAACTTCTCAGAAGCATATGATTCATGGCCTTTAGTAACTTCTGGAGATGGAATCTGTAAGAACACTCTAGGAACTGAAAATATAGTCCATTTGAATGTCAATCAAGCTCCACATTGTTTAAAGCCAATCAATGGAAATAAGAGTTTCTGGTTTTTTGTAGTGTTTTTCCTCCATCATTTTTTCATGATCAAAAACAAAGTAAACCAATAATTATTAAAGTTAGAAATGAGATGTTGATATTCATAGTAAAGTCCTAAAAACATCTTTTTAAATCAGAATATAAACTGTTTAGAGCTCATCAAGGACAGATACCTAACTACAGCAACAGATCCACCAATTGATATTTGGCATTTATTGGAATCTTTAGTATGGTCTATTGGTATTCATTAAATAAACCTATGGCAAAATAGAGATGAAAATTATCTGAATGAGAAGGCATGGATGGCTTACAACCTAAATTATTAGAGATAACACACATATTGAAGAAATTATAATTTTCACAATTAATGAGCTAAATAATTACTCCTTAAGTGAAATCAAATTAAAAATGAAGTCTTTCCAGAACTTGTCCAGCAAAGGGATATTTCCTCACAGACCACAACTAAGTGATACTATCAAAAAAGGTCCCTAAAGTTGAAGAAAAGGCTTCTACCTCTCAAAGCAGCACATTCTAGTTCGGCAGGATTGGAATGACAGATTATTTTTCCTTTAATGAATCTAAATTTTTCTTCAAAATGAGCACATACTTCAAGTTATGCCCTTATGCAAGTGGGAAAAGTTTTATTTCCCTTCCAAGTACTTGAAATATTGAAACAGGAGCTAAAAGAAGCTTTAAAAAGCTTTAAAGCTATATAGCAGCCGCTATGCTACATGTTCTGCAAATATTCTCATTTGTAGAAATAGATATTGCAAGGTAGATACTATTATTACCCACATTTTATAGCTGTGGATATTGAGAAAAAAAGTAATTATATGTGATTTACTAGTAGTCATACACCACTCCTCTGCATCACTGGTTACCTCTAGGAAAACAAATATCACATCCCTCCAGATTTTTTCTTCTCTAGATTAAACTTTACCAACTCCTTAATTTGATTCTACTATCACTTTATTTTCAGTTCTTCATCATTCTTGTCACCCTTATATAAATTACCAGACCTTCAGTACTATATATGTGTGTGTGTATGTATATATATATGTGTGTGTGTATATATATATAAAACATATTACTGTTTCCCTCATTCATTCTAGACTGTATGTCTATCAATCCAGACAAGGATAGAGTATTTTTTTTCCTTCCAGTTTATATGTCTTAGTTTGATGAATCTGTGAAACTGAGAAATGCTATTTGAATTATTCCTCTGATACATATTAGGGAAGTCATTCAACTTTTGAACTCAAGGTAACAAGATGGCAACGTAAAGAGAAAGGACAGATCTGCATTAGCATAGGGTGTTTTGTCCCTATAAAATTTCTAGTTCCAGTGAAAACACAGGCCAGGCCCTTTCCCTATTTTCTATGTTATACTACTGATATCTATTAGCTTTATAATCAAAAAAAGTTTCCAGACTCTTAATAAGTTAAATATTGCCTAATCACATCTCAACAATTCTGTATTTGAATCCATGTATATAATTTCATATTTGCTTATTATATTTTATTTTTTAAAATTGTGTTTCAATGTTTGATATTTCTGAAGACTTTTTGGGTCTGGATTCTGTTACTCAACATGCTAACTAACCTTTCCAGCTTTGGATCTTCAGTAAATTTCAGAAGAGTGCCATTTGTGTTTCATTAATAACCACTGTAAATGTAACAAAGTGAAATCTAGATCTCTGAGACACTACATGGTCAAAAATTTGTCTCTGGTATGATAAGTGATTATTTGTGTTAATCCAGTCGGTGACAACAACATTCATATTGATCTAAATCAAGAATCCATAAAATAGTGAACTAAGGAACTTTATGAAGAAGTCATTTGGGGGGGGGGTATCTGATGATTTGTAAAAGCCAAGATGACACTGAATAAAATGTGAAATAGATAGCAGATCTTGAAATGTTTTTCTTGTTTTGTTTTGCTTTTTAATAGAAAAACAGTACCTATGATTCCTGGGCCTGATACTCTAAAATCAAAGATATTCAAAAAGCAATAGGGATATCTAGAAATATAATTCAATAAGGAACTTGATCTTGATGAGAAAGCAAATGCCAAAGTATATCAAGCCAATTTACTTTCATTTCTAATGCTTTCATATTTTAAGACATATAGCAAAAAATAATTGATAGGTCATTAACCAAGGACACATAGAACCGAGTATACAAATAGTAATGCTTTTAGGAATACCCAAATACATAGAATAAAACTGAGGCTTAGGAAAATATGCTAAGGACAATAAAATGGATGTTTTTTGAAAATATGTTGAAAATAAGAACCTCAAAAATTATTGTCCCATATTTTGGGGGCAGATGATATTGTTTAAAAAGATGAAAGAGGGATTGAAGACCATCTAAAGTTCTATTTTTCTTTTACTTTCTCTTTAAGGTCTGTGACAATTATAAAACAGAAATTAAAAGTTATAATGAATGAGGAGAAAGGAAAAGAGTACCTAGCTCTTTTAAATGCATTCACATTTCAAGGTCATGCAAATTACATCTTTAGGCTCAATTGTAAGAATGTGCTAATAATGTTGTAAAAATACCATTGATGATCTTGAAGAAATATGGAAAAGACAAAAGAAATATGATCATGGGAAAGGTCAGAATATCTGTTTCCAAAAGCAGAAATAGGGTAGAGGATTGATTTTTAAAATATAATATTGGTTGCTTCCAGAAAAATTCCCAAAGGGATTATTAAGTAGACTTTTTAAACACTTATAAGGGAAAACAGGGATCATTAAGACACATCACAGATTTAACAAGTTATATTAAGATAATCTGATTTCCTCCTTCTCCCCTATAGAATTCATAGCACTAGTATATTGGCTAAATGCCATAAGCCAAATATTTCGAGGTTGCCCCACTGTATTTAGAGAAAAAAATTTCTCATGATATACTTGTGGAGCAGTTAAAGAAAGATGGATTTGATTCCACAGTTAAGCAAATTAATAGTTGTTTGAATGGCCATACCGAAAGTGGTTTGATTAAGGATTGATTAATGTTCAGAACTCTTATGTTAGTTTTGTCCAATAAAAATTTTCATCAAATTGCATGCTTATTATATTTGTGAAAGCACAAATCTGGGAAATATAGCAAATATATTGGATGACAAATCAGAATTTGAAAATATCTCATCATAGTGAAATGATTAAAATTAAATTTAACAAGAATGGGAAGAATCAGAAGCCTATTTTTTAGTATTTAACATAAGACCTAATAGTTTAACATACAATATAAAATAATAATGTGCTATAAATGCTAAAGAAGCTAGTGCAACAAGTAGCAAAGTTTACATTAGTGATAATAAATTCAGTTGGATGCATTTGCCATATTTTTTATAATTGAAACTTCTGATTGGTACAAATTTGAATACATGCAATAATTTTATGGATCCATTGTTCACACAAATGGGGATCTATCTGTATCTGATGCATTTACAGAAGCATAATATCTAGGGGAAAAAAAGAGAGCAGTCACATTTTATTTTGAGCTCAGTTCTTGACAGAATATTTTTAAGTGTAAAAGTATAATAGAAATTGTAAATTACTAAAGAAATGATTCCTTTTATTTAATGTGGAATAATTACAAAAACTAATGATGTCTAATAAGAGAAGATATGGTAATAGACATGAAAGTTATCAATAAGTATTTGTTAGCCCCTTTAGGGTATAAACTATCATTTGTTAGATACCTAGTTCTTAGCACAGTGTCTGACATAGTAAATATTTATTAAATATTTTTTGATTGACTGATTTGTACACTAGATCTGGGACCTGTTTTTTTCTTAAAGTCAAAGTAAGAACTAATAGATAGAAATAAATTTCTACGTGAAAGCACCAGTAAACCCCACTCCCCTCCCCATATTACAATTAAAGAGACTAAAGTTGAAAGAACTTATATGACCAGGGCATACAACTCATAGAAGCTCCCTCAACTTTAGTCTCTTTAATTGTAATATGGAGAGAGAAGTGGGGTTTACTGATGAAAGATTCAGACTTAGGTCTTCCAAAATCAACTTCTACCTTTTTAATCTAATGTACTGCCTAAATGAATAATAAGCATATTTTAGATAAATAAGGACAAGTTCATTACTGTTGTCCAACAATGGAATAGCCTGAGTTCTACACTGTATGGTTATTTTTCTTTGCATCAAGAAACAACATGGACTTTGTTATATATTTTCAGTGATAGTGAGTGGAGCCACTAGACTGTGAAGAGATTTTTACCTATAATATCTCTATAGTTGGAATTGAAAGCAAGCAAAGACAGAACCATGTGGGAAGCTCCCAGAGCTAAAAGAGGGTACTTTAAGCAAAATAATAATAATAGTAATAATAATAAACGAAATTGGTAGTTTTTTTGTAACAATGACAATGCACTGTTATAGAGAGTGGTAGATAATTGCCTGGGAGAGGTCAAATACTACACCATGGTCATACAGTTTGTGGAAATAGTGGTAGGACCTGGACCAAGTTTTTTCCAACACCAACATAACTCTGGCTTCTCCTAGTATCTGGCTATTTACTCTCCTTTACTTCTTCCTTACTTATAAGCAATTCCTTATTGTGAGCATATCCCAAGGATCTATGCTGAATTCTGTTATCTGTATATATTCTCTCAGTGAGATTACTATCAGGGACTGAGGTAAAATCTCTATAATGACTCCCAGATATCTATATCCAGTCTTTATTTCTTCTGAACTCCTGTCACAAACCAATTAAATACTGAACATTTGAAACTATTTCTCCCAAAGAAATCTCAAATTCAAGAGAGATCTCATTATTTTTATTATTTCCTACTGCTATATCCTGCTGCCTATGATTTGGAGCAGCCCTATTTTTGTTCATAGTGCCACCATCCTTCCAGTTGTTCAGTTAAACAAGCTCACAAACTCAACTTTGCTCACTCTCTTTCATCCCACAATTTCAGTCAATTGCCATTTCTTCTGGAATTTCCCTCTATAATTTTTTTCCACATTCATTCTCATTTCTTGCAGAAGATCCCACATTAGAACTTGAAAAAAATAGGGAAGTTAAGAAATGAGAATGAAAAAATTAAGTATAAAGACAGAGGATATACAGTAAAAGTTATGTTGTGATATTTTCATAAGTTTAAGCAGATAGATAAATAGATAGATAGGTAGATGGCTAGATGGAAATTCATCCATGTATCCATCCATCTACCCATCTCGCCTCAGAAGAAGCAATGATCTGACCATAATATTTAGTATTATCACAATATAGAAATTTTACAGTGCTGTTTTTATTTTTGTCAATAAACTGAGCCTATTTTTAAGAATAAAAGCTTCATTGTTTCTGCATACTTTCCTCATGCCTAGCATGCAATCACCTATAGAAATGTCAGTCTCAGGAATTGCCTTTTATAATATCATTATTAGGTCTATTGTAAAGAGATCATTGAAATGGGAAAAAGACCCACATATATAAAACATTTATAACAGATCTTTTTGTGATATCAAAGTTCTGGAAAGTGAGGGGATGCTCATCACTTGGAGAATGGATAAGTTGTGGCACAGAAATATAAAATGATACTATTGTGCTATATAAAATAATGATCTGGAATATTTCAGGAAAACCTGGAAAGACTGATACTGAGTGAAGTGAGCAGAACCAGGAGAACACCGTATACAGTAAGAGCAACACTATACCATGATCAACTTTTCAACAATGTAGTGATCAAAAACATTGTCAAAAAACTTATAATGGAAAGTAATATCAACATCCATAAAAAGGAATGATGGAGTCTGAATGCAGAACAAGGCGTACTATTTTCACTTTTTTATTTTGATTGTTTTTTTTTCTTTCAGGTGGTTTGGTTTGATTCTTTTTTCGAAACATGACTAATATGGAAATCTTTATTATGATTGTACTAGTATAGACTTATTTAACTGAATGTTGTTTTGGGAAGCAGGGAGAAAAGGGAGGGAGGGAGAAAAATAGGATTCAAATTCTTACAAAAATGACCATTGAAAACAATCTTTATATGTAATTTGAAAAAATAAAATATTAATAAGTGGGAGGAAGAATCCTCTTCCAATTGTTCCTGCTGACAACTTTCTGGACATTAGATCAAACACCATTTCAAAAACAAAGAAAAAAATAAAATTTTTCAACTTTCCTAACAATATTGTCAAATTGGTTTTTAGAGATAAGTTTTTGTATCTAGTTATTTGGGGATTAACAAATAAGAATTCAGTCTTCAGAGCAGAAGTCTCTACCTACTGCCAATTAACATGATATTGATTCTGAAAGTACATGATAATGAATAATAGGAACATTTGTAATTTGGAGCATTAATAAGCATGCCCTGTTTTCTAACACTCACTGCATCTTATAGAAAAGTTTTATTATTGGTTGGCAAAAAGCAACTAAATCTATACCATAGTTGAATGGTTTGAGGCTGGACTCCCAGTGGCTAGCCTCATATTACAACAGTTTTAATCATGATCTTTGAAATTGTGTTTATATGTTCCCATCAGCCCAGTGGTATTGGTTTTAGAGTGATAAGCTTCTGTTTTTAAAGCATGCAATTATATGCTTAAAATATTCTGTTTATCTCAGGCAGAAAATTAAATCCTGTACTGAGAGTATTTTATGTGCAAATTCTAGATATAGGGAAAATAACAATGACAACTATTAGAAATAATATCCCCACAAACCAAAATCCCCTTCAGTCACTGTTTTCTAATAGCAAGAAGCACAGTCTTAATGAAGTGTCTTTTATGATGTAGCATGGGACATTTTTAGCAGCTCTGTCTTAGCCTGTGATGATGGAATCTTTCTATGGAGTTTGTGATTTCTTCCCTTCATTTCAGTACTGAAAAAAGCTATCCTCAAATGCCCTTTATACACTTCAACTTTTGGTCCATTAATCCACCCAACTCTTTTCTTAGGATTTCTCTCTCCCTTCCTACTTAGGGAGAAGTTGCAGGAGAACTCTTACACAGGCCTCTAGCCAAGCAAGACACAGAAGGACTGATCTGCAATTTTACATGGAGAAATATCAGCAATTTTCAATAACCACATCAGAGAAACTCCAATAAATTACTGGTTTCTTTTTTTTTAACCACTCACTTCTCTCTTGTGAGGAATCACACCTGTTATTCTTTGTTCTCTGCTTTAGAAGTAGACATAAAAATAGATAGCTAGACAGAAAGACAACATTCACTGAGAAGTGATATGATGGTCATTGTGCTAAGTGACTGAGATACAAATACAAGTAATCACAGTATTCCCTACTCTCACAGAGCTTACAATCTAATGGAATAAAAGATAACAGGTAAGAAGGTGTGGGAAGATGAGTCAAAGAGGGCTATATGTGAATAAGGGGAATTGCAAGAGCTTGAAAGTAATGGTGCAAAGGGGCAGGCCTTGGTCAGATAAATGACCAAGCTCACCTATCCAATTCCTTAGGGCTCAAGGATAGAGACTCCAATTTCAGTGAGGTAACTGGGTTAGAGAACAGAAACCTAGTGGAGAGACAAAAAGTTCTACTTTTTATCAGTTTCAAAGCTATTCTCGTGTATTCTTACATTAATATCCAAGGCAAATTATTTGTTTATACTTCAAAATTTAAGAATGAATATTCCCCATATTTCTTCTGTGAGGCTTAAAACCACTTTGACTATGTTTTAAAATAATGAAAATCATTTGCAGTTATAAAAACAAATTTTATTTTTATCATCTTTTTTCCTCAAATAATACTTTTAGAACTTCATATAAAAAGTTGACCATAGTTGTAATGACTGAATATGAAAAATTTCAACTTATTAACTAAAACCTATCAAGTTAAATGAAAATAATTAACTATGATCATTTTTTATCTTCCCTCTTACCATATAAAGTGTTTCAGTTCTATTCTCTACTTTATCCCCTCTTTCCTTCTTTTACTCATCTGGTCAGTCCTGCAGTCTTGTCTAGATCTTTACATCCTTAAAGTCACTCCTTTGCCAAAATCTGTTAAAGTATTAACTTTTATGCTTGGCAAAGATTTGTATTATAATTATTTTTTATTGCTTGCCCTTCCTTGATTAGCCTAAATGTGCAGTTGTTCACACAGGAAGTTGTCAGTATATGTTTATCTATTACATTTGTTTCTTCTGAAGATTTATTTTACTTCTATTATGGTATTTAAAAAAAACAACAACATGTGGACTTGTGTAATAAACAATTTTTCCACAAAATATTATTCAATAAACATCATTTGGCTATTTTTTGCCATAAAATATCATCAATATACATCTGGGTGATTATCAATGCAACTTGATAGCAACCAAAGAATATTTGTTTATTACTTCCCCTCTCTCAATAAGAGTAATGATAAAATCTATTCAAATGCTAAGCTTGAATATAAAGGAACATATTTCAACATTTTCATTCTGACTATGAGAGAGCTGATACAAAGTTTTCTTTGACCTTTATATGAAGATTTAAATTCCTCCCTTTCCCCTAATTTTGGACCTTTCCTTTCCCTGAGGTAATATCAACATGTGTTACTTTTGATAGGAAACCAGGGAAATATTTAACAAATATGGTACCTCCAGTGTCTTCCATTAACTTCTCAAAATGTTCCTCCAATGTCAAAGACCTGGCCTTACCAAAAAGTTGTTGTATCCATATTAAATTGAGAAATTGAAACTTAAGAGAAACAAATTAATATGTTATTTCCAAGAAATAACAGATCTTTGATATAGATGGTTAAAACAAAATACAGAAAACATCTTAATTCCAAATATTAGAGAAGAAAAAAAGCAGGATAATGTTTCATAATTCAACAATGATGAAATCAACACATTCTTCCTCCTCTATCTTCTTAATGTAAAGCAATGAAAGAGCCATTAGTTCTTACCAGATTCAAGGAGCAATGGCTTTCTAATCTTTAAATCTAAAAATAGAACCCCTTAAAAGTGAAATCAGTGTTAATGAATAGAACTTTGATGAACAGGCCTGTTTGTGACTGCTTTCGGAAAGTTTCCCCAAAGCAAGACTAAGGGAAGGTGTGTGTGTGGGGGGCCTTTGGAAGGAGTACCCACACTTATTTGAGTTCAATACTGAAGTTTGTCTATAGTGAAAAGGAGAACATTTTACAAAGAGTGAGACTAAATCTGCCCAAGTGAAGAGAAGTAGACAACTCTAGCTAATATGCATAAAATTGGTGTCAAAAGGTCTGTTATGGGGACATGAAAAGTATCTTTTGGGATGGAATTATACATTGAGATTGTCAACATATTCTCAATTCACTAGTAACAGCCCCAGTCTTCTTTTCCTGTGTTTAGACCTAACCTCAGCGTATTCTCTCTTTAAAGATTTGTAAATTCAATTAACTACTAATTAGGAATTTCCCACCAGAAAAATGACTACACATCTACTGAGTCAACAGTTTAATTTGTTCAGTGTTTCACAAATCAAATCCTTTGCCTCTAAAAAAAGAACTTGTACATAATATTGGCTTCAAATGATAGAGTGGGAAGTAAATGCATATATACATACATACATACATAGGCAAAGTCAGCAATTTTTAATAGAAAAGAGGTAGTTATTTATGGATAAACTGCTTTTTATCTTTGCTATGAATTTGAGTTTTATTTGCCTGATATTATGCATAATATATTGAAGAAAGGCTAATGCTTTTGCCTATGGAACATTCAGATTATTTTTTCATGAAGCCACTGGGAATGATTTTCTCCATACTTCTGATATTATTGGTGCCTAATGAATAGGATGAAGTTAATTATCTGAGCTGGGACCATTGCTTTTTAATTCTCCTTACAATATCTTCATAACTCATCAAGCATCTTTTCTCTAAGCTCTAAGAGATAGTTTTTATCTTTAAAATGTTTAACATAAAATATTTCTGAGTTTAAGTAGCAGCATGTAGCAGCATCTACAAAATAAACTCAAATCAGAATACTCTAATAAGAATGGAGATACAAAATCATTTTGACATATTATTTGATTTCTTAGGATTAAAAAAAAAACAGGCAGGTGCATTAGGTACTGTTAATGAGAACAATTTGTCCTGTTGTGGTTCCCAAATCACCAAACAACATTTGATTTTATCAATGATGAAAGTGCAGTGTGTAAAAGTATGCCTTCCACAGCAGAATGGTCATATATTTACTCTTAGGTTAAAGGATACTTATTAATACCCAAAATTATATGTTATAAAAATGGCTTAAAATCTTGACAGTAAACATTTCATTCACAACTGTTTTTCCCCCTTAAGCAGCCACCCAATAGAAACCTCTGTTCATTTTTACTGTGCTTCCAAAATGACATGAGAGTTCTACTGAAGACAAACTGTTTTCATCATGGGAAAAGAGTAGGAAGTAGCATGTAAGTATGTATGTATTCATTTTTTGATGATATCCTTTAGAGCTAGAGCTACTAAATAAATACTAAAAAGTACTAAAATACTTTTTTTTCCAATTACAGGATGATCATATTATTGTAAAGTTAACTACAATAAACTCAATAAATTGATTTGAAAATTTTCTCTTGCCACCGTTTCTGTAAGGAACATACAACTAGTAACTGACTTTAAATCTTCCTTGTTTTCTGCCCAGAGCAGGAAATGTTTTCCCCACTAGATTTTAAATAAACTGTACTAGACAACATTTAAGATTAAGTTGTAAGGATAATGGATTTAAGAGAAAGGGGAAAGGGAGGGGAAGTGGGTAGAGGAACATTACTCAAATGAATAATAAAAGTGTAACAGGTCTCTGGAAAAGAAAACAAAAACAAAAACAAAATACAAACAAAAAGAAACAAGAAAAAAAAAACTTTTGTTTTATAATCAAGAATCATTAAGGGGATTTTAATATCAACGTATGTTCCAAAACCATCCCACCAGATTTTTACTTTCAAAGGTAACTGATGACACATTGAGAGAAAATTGCTTAGCACTTCACTTTAAAAAGTAAAATGATTAGGCTGCAAGACAGTCAAACTCCTAAGTAATCAGACCTAATTAGAACATCCACGGATGGAAACGTGTAACACGTTTGCCCATAAAATGCTCATCACTGAACCCAGAATCCTCAATCAAAGCCAAGTAAAAAGGTTCAGGGTTCTTTTACTTGTACTCACCAAGTCCCCAAACGCAGAATCAGCAACAGGAGCAGAAGCCTCACCCCTCCGCAGTGACTCCATAGAAATAAAGGGAAAAGAAAAGGACTTTTCCAAGAATCCATTGAGTTTGTTCTTGTGCTTCTGAGGAGGCTAGTTTAAATCTCCAAACAGAATACTTATTCTGCCATCTCAGCAGTAGCGGGGTAAGAAAGGAAGAGTGTGAGGACTGAAAAACGCCCCCAAACAGGTAGCATCAGATGCTGAGAGCACTGGAGCCAGCGTGGCCAATAAGATCAGCAAAAATTTTACCATAAATTAGCTTTCAAAGTGTCGAGCGAATCAGAGGCTTCCAGAGGTGGGGTTTTCTTTACTAGAAAGGGATCCTGGTCTGGTGGTCTGGAATGGATTGGGGCTCATGGAAAAGAAAAATAAAGCCTTTTTTTGGGGGGGGGCATTCAGAACTAGATGACCGAGTGGTTCGGGTTTGATCAATATCCCTAACTCAGAGACAGAGACACACACGGAGAGAGACAGAGAGACAGAGAAACGGAGAGATATAGAAAGTGGGAGAGACAGAGACAGAGACAGAGGGACGGAGAGACAGAGAGAGATAGAGACAGACAGACACACAGATAGAAAGACTGACAGAGAGACAACGCACACTCTTCCTGTCCCCTCTCCTCACCCTTCCCACTGGCTTCTCATCCCCCAACAACCCAACTCGACTTCAGGGATGGCTGATTTTCCTTCCCTAACTCATCTTGGATTCCGAATTTCTCCTCTGGAAGACGGCCACGTGACCGAGCCGGCCCTAGGAAGGCGTTAATCTCCCCCAGACCCCGGCGAATAACTAGGACACCTGAGCACACTTTGGGGAGCTTAGTATGCAACCTGTGTTGATTGGCCTTTGGAGCTGACACCCTCGGGCCTAAGGTGGGAGGGGACCCGAAGACACCATCCTCTGCAGGAGAATCGCCTTGGCACTAAGCGCCAGGCATGAAAGGGTCTCAGAAAAAAAAAGGGGGGGGAAGCTAAAATGATAAAAAAAAAATCTTTCTTCCCCTGAAACACAGCAGCCCAACGCCGCAGCTCACCTCACCCCTCCCCTCCCTCTCACTCAGTTCCTAGTTTGCCTCCCTAGACCCAAGCAGTAATAGCGTCCCCTCTCTTAACCCCTGAAGCTTCTTTCCTTTTGCATTTGCTAAACTGGGGTGGCTGCTACCTAACTTCAGAGACATAAGGCGACTTGAGTTTGCAGCTGAGCCCTGGGTTGCCATGAGAACCAGAAAGCCTTGCGGCAGCAGCTGGAACAACTGTCTAGGTTCGGGCTGACTGGTTGGTGCTGGCGTTGTGTCTGCCCCTCTGCTTTTCCTTAAATCCCCACATCCAAGCATCACTGCGCTAGGCTGGGATGGCTCTCTGGCTCATTAATCATCCCACAACCACCTGGAATTGGGCTCGTCTCGAGCCCAATCTCATTAACTAATTGGGCTCACCTAGACTATGGAAGTCAGGAGTCTGTGGTTCTGTGTAAGAGATAAGGTGACCGTTTCCGTCCGAGCAACAGAAATCCCCCCAAAGAAAGACGGCGGTAGAGTGATTAGGTTACAGAACCACATTTTCTACCAAAATTGACCAATTTCAAGTCTCAGCTTCTTGTTCCTAATAATTGGCGCTACACTGCTGTGTCTGTGTATGTGCGTGGATGTTTTCCTGATCATTGATTCTCCATTCAGTTCAGATCTTTTAAAATGGGCTGTTTTTCTTGGCGCTACCTTTATCATTCTATCCTGTAAATTATGTTAAAATGACATCTGTACTAGAGTTTGAATAAAAATGCTTTTTCATCCTAATAGAATCTGAGGGATCTGAGTTAACTAAGTCTGGTTAGTTAACTAAGCAGAAAGACAGCAAT
This sequence comes from Myrmecobius fasciatus, assembly GCA_023553655.1. Lineage (NCBI taxonomy): Eukaryota > Metazoa > Chordata > Mammalia > Dasyuromorphia > Myrmecobiidae > Myrmecobius > Myrmecobius fasciatus. The sequence continues at coordinate 771,648 of JAJPUD010000077.1, read as the reverse complement.
TTGAATATGTATTTGGAACAAATATTTGTTCGAAATACATGTTAGAAACACAAAGCTAATACACTGATCTGATTAGTGTTTTCTGACACGATTCAGTAGAAATGTATTGTGACTAAAAAAATACTCATGCCAGTTTGCACTAGCATATCTTGCCAAATCAAGAGAAGGCTATTTTCACTTTAATATGCATGTAATCATATTATCAATGAGTCATGATTTTCTTCTCATTAATTCCTGACATCATCTGACCATTCATTTCTTAAGCCTTTTAAGATATGGACTTAAAGAAAATTGGAGACCAAGAAAAAGTACAGGATTTCTATCCCTATGGTTACAAATTATACATCTTTTTAAGCAACAGATGCAAAATTTCCAATAAGAAGATAGCTCATCCTCTTCACTGACTATTGCTCCTGGGTTTATAGTTAAGATATAACAATGTTCATTTCTTGTTCCATAGTCCCTTCCTTTTACACAATGACTTTTTATTTGGACCTTTTAAAATACATCCTTTCATTCACTCTTTCTTTAAAACATAACTCTTCCGGGAAGCAGATCACCTCCCACTGTCATAGTTAATAAAGAGTTCCCTGAAAGGATATGCTTGCAGTCTTAGCACTACGGGACCAAAATAATGATATTTTTCAATACCAGCCATGTCTTGACATTTCAACTGCCTGTCTCATTCAATCTATAAACTTACTAAAATGAGAATTAACCACAGTCTATATTTTGCATGGGTCCCACAGCCCCTCTGATTTTCACTAAATAAATCAATGTACTCCCTTAGTGTAGAAACTAAGATGTTTCTTCCTTATATACAAGTGGAAAGTCATACTGTGCTGAAGATGATGCTAGAAGAAAGCTAATTTACCTTTTGCTCTGGATAAAGTATAAAAATACTCTGATTCCATAGTTTTTGCTTACTGCCTTTTGCCTCCATCTAAATCCTTCTCAGTATCCCCTTTCTGGCCTTAACACCAGTATTAGCAAAGGCCAAATTTATGACAACTGCGATTAGATATTTTCTCCTGAGATGTGATATGCTGAGTTGTATTGTGGAAAATATATCCTCAGCATGGCTCAGATGACAGCTTTGCAGTATATTTGAGCCATGGCCTTGGTCCACATTTGGCTTCTCTAGGCTTTTACCTTTCCAAATGTTCTTGGCCACAACACAAGTAGCTATTTACCTGATGTTCATTCTTAGTGGGAACATTCCTTATGGACCAATACCTAGCAGAGTACCTTGTACATAGTAAGTTAAAAAAATAAATGATATTTATAGAAATGAATTGAATTGAAAATCAGTTAAAATAGATTAAGTGAAGAAATAAAGTCATTAAATAATTCTTTTTCAATATCTCCTCCAGTGGAGTTTGGTAGAATATTGAACTAGAGAGAATCAATTTTTGTCAAAATGGTTTTATAGATAATTTTATCTGAATTACATTATAATCTATGATCATAAGTTGTGTGTTCTCATAATGACCAAGGTCAACCCAAAATATGTCACTCAAAGATCCTATTTGTGCCCGCTGTTTATATACAGTATCTCATATTCACAACTTAGTGCTCCAAATTCACACCATCATAGACTAACTGCCAATTGTCCCTAAGACAAAACTTCTGAATTGTTGGCTATATCTATTTGTAATTTCAATGTCATTTTTGTATCTTTTCTGGTCTCTTTGAAGTTATTTGTATCCTCATTTCTTTTTAAAGATTTTTTAATTTGCATATAAAACAATTTTAATATGTGATTTGTTCAATCTAAAATTGTTAAATTTTAGATTCCAAATTTTCTTTCTCTTCCCTCTCCTCATTGAGGAGGCAAGTAATTTGATATAGGTTATATGTGGACAGTTATTCAAAAGAAATTTTCACATTAGTCACTTGTAAAAGAAAACAAAGACCAAAAAAAGCAAGAAAAAGAAAGAAAAAATTTTTTAAAAGTATGCATCAACTGCACAGTTGTTTCTCAGGAGGTAGATAGCATTTTTCATCATGAGTCATTTACAATTATCTCAGATCATCATATTGTTGAGACTAGCTAAGAAATTCACAGTTGATCCTCTTACAATATTGCTGTTAGAAGTATAAATTCTCTAGGTTCTGCTGGCTTCACTTTGTTTCAGTTTATGTAAATTTTTCTGATTATTTTTAGCAACCTTCTCATCATTATTTATAACATAGTAGTATTGCATCACAATCATATAAGACAAGTTATTCAGCTATTCCTCAATTGATGAGCATCCTCCACTTTCCAATTCCTTTCCACCACCCACCACAGAGAAGAGCTGCTATAAATATTTTCATACATATACTGCTTTACCCTTTTTCTTTTACAATGTTTGGAATATAGATTTGGTAGTGGTATTGCTGGTTAAAAGTGCATAATTTTTAATATTAGTTCCAAAATTCTCTTGAGAATGATTAGATTAGTTCACAACTCTATCAATGATGCAATAGTGTCACAATTTTCCCACATCCTCTCCAACATTTATGATTTTCCTTTTGTGTCATATTAGTCAATTTGATAGGTATAAGGTAGTATATCAGTGTTGTTTTAATTTGCATTTCTCTAATGAATTGTATTTTACATAATTTTTCATATGATTTTATATTGCTTTGATTTCTTCACCAGAAAGTTATCTCTATATATTTTGACTATTTACCATTAGGTCAATGAGTTATAATCTATAAATTTGGCTCAATTCTCTATATACTTGCTACAATTTCTTCACAGTTTTCTGCTTTACTTCTAATTTTGTATTGGTTTTGTTTGTGCAAACCTTTTTAAAATTTGATATAACCTGAACTGTGGAGGGGATGTGGGAAGGCTGGGACACTGATGCATTGTTAGTGGAACTGTGAACGGATCCAACCATTCTGGAGAGCAATTTGGAGCTATGCTCAAAAAGTTATCAAACAGTGCATACCCTTTGACCCAGCAGTGTTTCTATTGGGCTTATATTCCAAAGAGATCTTAAAGGAAGGAAAGGGCCTCACATGTACAAGAATGTTTGTGGCAGCCCTTTTTGTAGTGGCTAGAAACTGGAAACTGAATGGATTCCCATCAATTGGAGAGTGGCTGAATAAGTTATGGTATATGAATGTTATGGAATATTATTGCTCTGTAAGAAACGACCAGCAGGACGATTTGAGAGAGGCCTGGAGAGATTTGCATGAACTGATGCTGAGTGAAATGAGCAGAACCAGGAGATCATTTTTCACAGCAATAACAATACTTTATGATGATCAATTCTAATGGACATGACTCTCTTCAACAATGAAATGCTTCAAACCAGTTCCAATTGTTCAGTGAAGAAAGCCATATACACCCAAAGAGAGGGATGTGAAAAGTGGACCACAACATATCATTTTCATGCTTGTATGTTTGCTTGTATTGTATTTCCTTTATGTGATTGTTCTTTCGTGTAGATACGATTTCTCCTGCACAAAAATGATGTGTGGAAATAAGTATACATATATTCCATTTCTTAAGTATTTTAACATAATTAACAAGCATTGGATATCCTGCCATCTAGGGGAAAGGTGGGGAGTAGGGGGGAAAATCTGTAACAGAAAGCTTTGTAAGGGTTAATGTTGAAGAATTACCCATACATATGTTTTGCAAATAAAAAGTATTAATAAAAGAAAAAAAAGATATAACTATATCCTGAATTGTTCATTTTGCCTCCTAAAATGTTCTCTATCTCTTTATCCATAGATATGAAAGGTAACCTTTTCCAATTTGCTTATAACACTCATTTTGTTCTTAGCTTGATAGGCATTGTGAAATAGTTTACATCTGATTTCTAATAAACTACTTTCCAGTTTTCCCCAAAGTTTTTGTTTGCTTGTTTTCGGTCCAACAGTGAGTTCTTATTCCAAAGTCTCAGATCTTTACATTTATCAAACACTACATTACTATGATAATTCACTACTATGTGTTTTATATGTATAAAATCTATTCCACTAAACCACAACACTATTTCTTAGCCAGTACCAGATTGTTCTGATGATTACTCTTTATAGTATAGTTTGAGGCCTGATAAAGCTAGGTCATCAACCTTCACATTTTTCCCATTGGTTCTTTTAATATTCTTCACCTTTTGTTATGCCTAATGAATTTCATTTTTTTCTAGTTTTATTAAAATATTTTTGGTAATATGATACTGCATAAGTGAGTTAATTGAGACAGAATTGTTATTTTATTATATTTGATCAGTATATTCATGAAGAATTAATATTTTTTCAATTGTTTATATCTGCATGTATCTTTTTGAAAAGTTTATAATGGTGTTTATATAATTCCAGAAATTTTCTTGGTAGGTAGACTCCAAAATATTTTGTATTGCTCACAATTATTTTCAATGAAATTTCTCTATCTTTTTTTTTGCTGAAAATTGTTCATGATATATAAGGATATTGGTGATTTAGGCAGGGTTTATTTTATATCCTGTAACTTTATTAAATTCTTAATCATTTAATTTTTTAACTAGTTTTAAATTGGTTTTCTAAGATTTTTCAAGTATACCATTATATTATCTACAATGATAGTTCTTTACCCTGTTGTTCATTTTAATTTCTTCAATTTCTTTTTCATTGTTATTGCTATTGCTAGCATATATACTACAATATTGAATAACAGTGGAGATAATAGTCATCTTGTCTAGATCTCTGATCTTATTACACAGTTTCATTGCCTCCCCTGAAAGATAATACTTAATCTCACTGGCTTATTAATTATTGGTTATAATCCTATGTAAATTGCCTTCTGGGATATAGATCCTGGGTAACGCTGACTGTTGCTTCTTGATATTTGAATTGCTTTTTTTCTGGCAGCTTGTAATATTTTATTTTCTTGAGATTGTAGTTTTAAAGTTTTGCAACAATGTTTTTTGGGTTTTCCTTGTGGGATCTCTTTACAAAGGTGATCAATGTATTATTTCAATCAGTATTTCCCCCACTGTTTCTAGAATATTGGGGCAATTTTTTTTAATGATTTCTTGTAGAATGCTACCCAGGTTATTTTTTGTGTCATGGATTCAGGTAAGCCAATAATTTGTAATTGTCTCTCCTGGATTTTTTCTTTTCAGGTTGGCTGTTTTTTATGAGGTACTTCACATTTTCTTCTATTTTTTCATTTCTTTTTGTTTATTTGACTGATTCCTGCTATGTCACTAAGTCATTAGCTTTCATTTGCCCTGCAGTAGCTTGTAATGTTTGATTTTCTTCAGTTAGCTTTGGTATACTTTTTTTCCATTTGGTTAATTCTACTGTTTAAGAGTTGTTTTTTTCAGACAATTTTTTTTCTTTTCTTTTCCAAGCAGTTGAGGTTCCTATGCATACCTATCATTTCCTTTCTCATTTTTTTTTTATTTTACCTCTCTTATTTGCTTTTTAAAATCTTTTATGAGTACTTTCAAGAAGCCTCTTTGGGCCTGAGACCAATTTATATCACTCTTTGAGATGTCCTCTGTGGATTCTGTTCTTGTCAGAGTATGTGTTTTGGTCTACCCTGTCCCCATAATAGCTTTCTATGGTCAAGGTTTTTTTCTGTTTCTTGCTCATTTTCTTTCCTTTTCTATTGTTATTTCCTCTTTTTTTTTTTTTTTACTTTTAAGGTGGAACTCTACTCCTAGGGTATAAAGGGTGCTGTCCCAAGCTTTCTGTGCAGCTCTGAGTCTTGGTTGTATGCAGAGGGGCCCCTTGTGTTTGCAGGGGTAGCTTTGCCTGCTCTGTTCAGGAAACCGCCTGGTTTCCAGAGTTTGCCTTCTGAACGGGGATTGGGGGCTGTACCACTGATTTGCTCTTCTCCTGAGCCAGGGACTGAGGGTCTTAGTTGCTGATTTGTTGTGATTAAGACCCTCTCACCAGATTTCCCAACATCTAACTGAGCTGGGATGAATACCCTTTTCACCCCAGTGAGACTGAGAATCATCTTTCAGGGGAGGAAATTGAGCTTCAATTAAGAGGCTTCCAATCATTTCTACTGAAAAAAAAACAGAACTAAATAGAAAATTTAATCTATAATAACAAGACTCAAGAGGAGTTTAGAAAGGTAAATGGTACAAATGTTTATTATTTAAAGGTTAAACTGTTCACATCTCTAGATAGGAAAAAATGGTATCTGATATTCTTGAGAACTGTATCTGTCACTGGGACAGACAGAGAGGGGCATCACATGGAAGGAGAGTATTGTTGTAAATGAATTCTGATGTGATGACATCAAAGAAAAACATATTAAAAGTGGAAAAAGTTCTGTGCTGGGAAAAGAGTAAAGAGGAGGTGTAATGGGATAATTAGTTCACATGAAGAGGTACAAAAGACCTATTACAATTAAGGGAAAGAAGCAAGATGTGTGAGTGAGTGGGGGATGAGCAGTGCCTGGAGCATGATCTCATCAGTTTTGACTCTAAGAAGGAATAACTTAAGGATTCATTTGGGTATAGAAATTTATCTAAACCTATAAAGAATTAGGAAAAAGAGAAAAGAAAGGGAGAAATAGGACAGAAGGAAGGGCAGAGACACAAGGGAAAATGTAAGAGAAGGGGGAAAGGGTTGATAGAAGATATGGCAGTGGGTGGAGTGGGTTAAAAAAAAAGAAAAGAAGGGGTGGGTTGATAGGAAATAAGGTAGTATTTGGGGCAGGTAAAAAAAAAGAGAAGGGAAAGGGGTAAAAGTAGATAAGGTAGGTGTGATGAGTAAAAAAAAAAAAAAGACAAAGGAAAAAGGATAGGGTGAAAAGTGAGAACAAAAGTATCCACAGGAAAGAAAATAGGATGGAGGAAAATACAGAAATGGTATTCATAACTGTGAATGGGAGTGTGAACTCTCCCCTAAAAGGGAAATGACTTGCAGTGGATTAAAAAACAATCCTACAATATGTTGCTTAAAAGAAACTCATTTGACACAAGAGAGACATATACAGAATAAAAGTAAAAGGCTGAAACAGAACTGATTATGCTTCAGCTGAGTAAAAAAAGCAGGGGTACAATTCTGATCTTATGTCAGAATTAAAAATTCTGCAAAAATAAAAACAGATCTTATTAAAAGAGACAAGGAAGGAAAGTACATCTTGATAAAGATTATTGTATTTAATGAATATAAATAAAACATTTTTATAGTAATGAATAATTAAATAACTTATAATGAAGTAGTAATGCTACTAAACGTGTATGCACCAAATGGCAGAGCAGGAAAGTTCCTAGAAAATATTTTGAACCAGTTACAGGAAGAAATAGACTTCAAAACTATTTTAGCAGGGTATCTCATTCTTCCACTTTCAGAATCAGAAAAATCTTTCCACAAAATAAATAAGAAAGAAACTAGGCTGATTAATAGCATTCTAGAAAACCTAGATATGATAGACCTCTGGAAGAAGTTGAATAGGGACAGAAAGGAATACACCTTTTTCTCAGCTGTACATGGCACCTACAGAAAAACTGACCATATCTTAGGGCATACAAACCTCACAATCAAATGTAGAAAGAGAAATAGTAAATGCTTCCTTTTCAGACAAAGCAACAAGATTATTTTCTTTTCTTCTTCTTCTTTTTTTTTTTTTTTTTTTTTTTTTTTTCTGAGGCAATTGGGGTTAAGTGACTTGCCCAGGATCACACAGCTAGGAAGTGTCTGAGACCAGATTTGAACTCAGGTCCTCCTGACTTTAGGGCTGGTACTCTAACCACCTAGCTGCCCCAATAAAATTATTTTCAATACAGGGCCAGGGAAAAATAAACTAAACAAGAATTGAAAAATTAAATAATCTAATTCTAAAGAATAAGTGAGCCAAACAACATATCACAGAAGCAATCCATAATTTCATTCAAGAGAATGATAATAATAAGACAACATGCCAAAACCTAAGGGATGCAGCCAAAGCAGTTCTTAGGTAAAATTTTAAATCTCTAAACACCTACAAGAATAAAATAGAGAAAGAGGAGATCAATGAATTGGACATAGAACTAAAAAAAGCTAGAAAAACTTTAACCCCTACCCCAATTAAATATTAGATTAGAAATTATGAAACTCAAAGGAGTGATTAATAAAATAAAAAATAAGAAAACCATTGAAAAAAAATCAATAAAATTAAGAGTTTCTTTTATGGGAAAAAAAAAACCTTTTGGTTAATTTGATCAAAAAAAGGAAAGAAAAAACACCAAATAACCAGCATCAAAAATGAAAAGTGAGAATCTACCACAAATGAAAAAGAAATTAAAGAAATAATTAGGACATATTTTGCACAATTGTATGACAGCAAGTCTGATAATCTAACTGAAATGAATGAATATTTACAAAAATAAAAATTATCCAGGTTAATAGAAGAAGGAATAAATTACTTAAATTATCCCATTTTAGAAAAAAAAAAAAAACTGAGCATGTCATTAATAAACTCCTTAAGAAAAAATCTCCAGGGCCAGATCAATTCACAAGTGAATTCTACCAAACATTTAAAGAACAATTAATTCCAATACAATGAAACTGTCTGGAAAAATAGTAAAGAAGGAGTGCTGCCAAATTTCTTCTTCTTCTTTTTTTTATATAAAGCTTTTTATTTACAAAACATATGAGTGACCTTTCAACATTGACCTTTGCCAAAACTTTTTTTCCCAAGCTTTTCCCCTCCTTCCCCCAACCCCCCACCCCTAGATAACAGGTAATCTAATACATGCTAAATAGGATAAATTATATGACAAATA
>JAJPUD010000077.1:730410-754324 GCA_023553655.1 Myrmecobius fasciatus | reverse complement strand
TTTTTAAATTATTTTATTTTTTCTGATTACACATGTATATTAACTTTTGAAATATACATTTCTTTATGAGTTATGGTGGGAGAGAAAAGTCAGAACAAAAGGGAAAAACTACAAGAGATAAAAAACAGAAAAAACAAGTGAAAATTCTATGTGTTGATTTACATTCAGAATAATTATTTTTCAAGATTCAGATGGCATTTTCAATCCAAAATTCATTGGGATTGCCTTGGATCACTGAACCATAGTTGATCATCGCACAGTCTTGCTATTATTTTGTGCAGTGTATTCCTGGTTCTACTTGTTTCACTCCGCATCAGTTCATATCAATCTTTCCAGGCCTTTCTACAATTACCTTGCTTATCATTTTTTTATAAAACAATAATATTCCATTGCCTTCATATACCACAACTTATTCAGCCATTCCTCTGATTGTCATCTTCTCATTTTCCCATTCTGTGCTACTACCATAAAAGGTGTTACAGACATTTTTGCATACGTGTATCCAATACTCAAGATCAGTGTCCATTGTCCAGTAGCTGAACAAACATGCCATCATGAAACTGATGAGCTATACTAATGAACTTTTCTGGGCAACCAAATTTTGAATTACTTTTCCCTAAGTCCTCAGAAATGATAGTATCAAAGACCTTGGTCAGATCTGTGGTATATAAACCCTCTGTTCTGCTTCTGCATTTCTCTTGGGGGTTCTTAGGCAGTAAGTATCATATCAAATAATTTTGGTACACTCTACAGAGAGGAAACTTTAAACATATAAAAAAATGATCAACGTGATGTCTATCCATGATTCCAAAAGACCAAACATAAAATATTCTCTCCAGCTCCTTACAGAGAAGTGATTCGTTTAGAGCACAGAATGACATATATGTCCAATGAGGGGATTATCTTGATTATTAATAGCTAGTGTTTAAAAAAAACATTTCAAGACTTGAAAATTTTTCTGTATAAGAATGTGCATATTTGTAACAGGGAATTTATGTTTCTTTTCTATTTTTTCCAATGGATTGGTTGTCATGAGGCCAAGAAAATGAATTTCTGTTATTTATACTATCCTACTTTCAAAGTCTGTTGCATATGATTCCTTTCTTTATTAAGGGACTAAGGTTACAAATAAAATGACACTAAGAAATAAGGTTAGGGAAACTATGTATGTGGAATACTTCATTCACTTTCATATATAGTCACTGTAAATTTACATAATTGTGCTACTTTGTTACAAGAGAGTTCCCACATATTGGGAGTAATCTGTAAATCTTGAAATATAAAAGCAAATAAATCAATCACACTTTAAAAGAAAAAGACAAAAACTCAGGGGAAACAGAACAACCTGGAATATTATCTCCAGTAGTGCCACACTAATGCCTCAATTGTGACTTTGGAAGGTACCCATTTTCAGAGCTTAATTTTAAGGGCACTAAGTGAACATGCAGTTCCTCTTTGAAAAAACAACTTGCTCTAAGAGATTCAAAATTACAGAATGTTTAGAGCAGAAAGGAAACTCAAGTTCAACTAATATGTGACAGGAAGTCCTACTGTTTTATACTTCCAAAGTAGATATTTAGCCTCTGTTTTGAAGATTGCCAGGAGGAGGAACCTACAAACCTGTGAAGTATACAACACCAATAAAATAGAGTTCCACCAGCTGCCATCAACCATCCATCCATACTCTGACCAGTGGTCAGAGTAAATGGAGAAATTTTGAGTGTTGTTGCTAAGTTCGCTTACCTTGGCTGTATATAACATCAATTATCAGTTCTCTTTGAAAAGCATGGACAAACAACAATAACACATTGTTAGGAAGACTTTGTAGACATACATCCCTTCAAATACTTGAAGACAGATATTATATTTTCCTGACCATTTTAAGTTTTATCATCTTTTTTGAATATTTTTAGTTCACATATACTAAAGCTTCTTAACTGTAAGTCATGACTCCATATGGGGTTATGAAATTGAATGTGAGGATCAAGAAATTACGATTTAGCATCAGTAAATGTTGGGTTTGTGTATCTATTTCATAGACTTACAAACCCGAGGTCACACAGAAATTTCTCAGGCAGAAAGGGAAAAAATTTAAGTTGTGAGGCAGACAATCACAAATGACATGACAATGTCCTAATCTTTGTAGTTTTACAAGACTGGAGACATCCTTTTGTTTCAATCATTCAAGCAAACCTGAATCCATGTAATCTATTGTCTAATTTGCATCTTTATCTGTTCCATAAGAATTTGAAACATTTTTACTATTAATTAGAGAAATGCAAATTAAAACAACTCTGAAGTACCACCTTATATCTCTCAGATTGGCTAAGATTGGAAAAAAGATAATGATAAATGTTGGAGGTGATGTGAGAAAAATAAGACACTAATGCATTATAGGTGGAATTGTGAAATGATCCAACCATTTTGGGGAATAATTTGGAACTGTACCCAAAGGGCTATAATACTGTGTATAACATTTGACCCAGCAGTGCCAATATTGGGTTTGTATCCAAAGGAAATCATAAAGGAAGGAAAAGGACCCATGTGTGCAAATATGTTTATAGAGTCTTTTTTGTGATATCAGAGAATTGGAAAATCAGTTGGGAAAGGGCTGAATAAGTTGTGGTTTATAAAGGTAATCAATGATAAACAAGCTGACTTTAGAAAGGCCTGAAAAGATTTACATGAAGTGATGTTGAGCAAAATAAGTGGAACCAGGAATACATTGTACATATGCAATGATCAACTATGAAAGACTTAGTTCTTCTCAGTGATTCAGTGATCCAAAGCTATCCCAATAAACTTTGGATAAAACATGCCATCTACATCCAGAAACAGAATTATGGAGGATTGAATGTAAATCAACAATGCTAAGTTCACTTTTTTTCTGATTTTTTTCTCTCCCATTATTTTCCTCTTTTGTTCTGATTCTTCTCTCCCAATATGCTTCATAAAGCAATGCATATTTTAAAAAAATAAAGTAAATTAAATTTTAAAAAAATTTGAAGGATTTCATCAAAAACTTTGTTAAAATCTAGGTAAAAAAACTATCAATATACCAACCAATTATATTAATAGAAAAAAGGGGTAAACTATTCATTGTATAAAGAACATTTTTGATAAATTCCTGCTGGCATTTTTATAACTACTTCTTTTAGTAAATGGTCACTAATCATGTTTTAATAAGATATTTTATAATATAATCAGGAACTTAAATCAACTTATTGACCCATAATGGTAGGAAGGCTATACCTCAAATGCCTTAAAATGATTTACATATCTTTTTCTAATAATACAGCTATTTCTTCCATTCTCCATGATCTTTCAAAAATCACTGACAATGGATTAACAATCATATCTGCCATTGTTTCAATATATGAAAATTTAATTCAACTGAGTCACCTACATATGATTTCATTATTTCCTGTCTTATCTTTCAATTCATTTATTTAGCTTAAGATTTTCATAGGCCCTCTCAATCTCCCCATTAAAATAAAACCAGTCCCTCTTTTCAGTTGATACTTGGATCATAATAATCTCAAATCATTTACATTTAATATAATTGATCTTTTTAGACATTTTCCTGTACATCCAAGGGTGACTGGAGTTGAAGAGAAGGAACAGATAGGAGCATGAAGTTATCATATATTTGACAAAAGTGTAAATGAATCAAAAAAGTAAATTGGGAAATTCAAAAGACATTTCTATTTATGCAATTGTGTGTGTGTGTGTGTGTGTGTGTGTGTGTGTGTGTGTGTGTGTGTGTAGGGGAAGTCTTCTATACCCTAATAGCTCAACATCCCAGGTGGATCAGTGGAATAGATTAGATACAAAAGATACAATCGTTAATGATCATCTACTGTTACATAAACCTAATGATCCCAGATTCTGGGATAAGACCTCATTATTTGACAAAAAAACTAATGGGAAAACTGAAAAATAGTATGACAGAAATTAGGCATTAACTAATCATACAATCTATACCAAGATAAATCAAAAAGAGCACATTGTTTAGACAAAAAGGATAATCCCATAAGCAAATTAGGAGAGCAAGGAATAATTTACCTGCCAAATCTTTGGAAAAGGGGAGAATTTGTGACCAAACAGGAGATAGAGAAGGTTATGAAATGCAAGATAATTTTTATTACATTAAATTTAAAAGGTTTTGTACAAACAAAGCCAATTCAATCAAAACTAGAAGGAAAGTAGAAAGCTGGAGAATAATTTTGAGAGCCAGTATTTATAATTAAGGTTTCATTTAAATTATATGAAGAATTTTGTAAGATTTGTAAGAATAGAAATCATCCCCTAATTGATAAATGCCCAAAGGATATGAACAGCAGTTTTCAAATGAATTAAAGCCATTTATAGTCATAAAAATGTTCTAAATCACTATTGATCAAAAAATACAAATTAAAGAACTTTGAGGTATAACTTCACATCTAACATTTTGGCTAATGTGACAGAGAATAAAAATGATAAATGTTGTAGAGGCTGTGGAAATATACACTGTTGGTGGAGTTGTGAACTGATCCAACCATTATGGAGAGCAATTTGGAAATACAGCTGAATAAGTAAGAAACAGTGCATACCCTTTGACCCAAAAATACCTCTACTATATCTTTAACTTAAGGTTATCATAAAAAATGGAAAAGCATCTACTTGTACAAAAATATTTAAAGCAGCTCTCTTTGTGATGACAAAAAACTAGAAATAGAGGGAATGCCAATCAACTGGAGAATTGCTGAATAAGTTGTGGTATATCAATATAATAGAAAACAATTATTTTATCTTTTTTTCCCGAGGCAATTGGGGTTAAATGATTTGTCCAGGGTCACACAGCTAGGAAGTGCTAAGTGTCTGAGGCCAAATTTGAACTCAGGTCTTCCTGACTTCAGGTCTAATGTTCTATCCATTGTACCACTTAGCTGCCCCTGAAAACTATTGTTTTATAATGAATGATGAGCAGGTGGATTTCATAAAAACCTAAAAAGACTTGCGTGAACTGAATGAAGTGAACAAAATCAGGAGAACAAAATTACAAGAACAAATAACAGTATAAAAGATCAACTTTGATAGATTTTGCTCTTTTCATCAATACAATGATCTAAGTCATTTCTAAAGTACTCATGATGAAAAATGCTATCCACATTCAGAGAATGAACTATGTAGTTTGAATGCAGATTGAATCATACTATTTTCATTATTTTTCCTTTTTCTTGGCTTCCCCCCTTTTCCTTCTGATTGTTCTTTTAAAGCATAACTAATGTAGATATATGTTTTGAAAAAATAATGGGTGGATGTATCTTTAATGATTATCTAATCTAATATAACTTGGAAAAACGTAAAGAATTGTGTCAAATTTATAAGAATATAAGTCATTCCCTAATTGATCAGACAAATTTCAAATGATGAAATTAAAGCCATCTATAGTCATACAACAAAAATCCCCTAAATCACTACTGATTAGCAAAATGCAAATTAAAACAATCCTGAAGTACCAACTCATAATTCTCAGATTGGCTATGAAGACAAGAAAAGAAATTGATAGATATTGGAGATGATATGATAACATTGGAACACTAGTGCATTTCTGGCAAAGTTGTGAAAAGATTCAACCATTTTGGAGAGCAATTTGGAACTATGCCCAAAGGACTATAAAAGTATGCATACCTTTTGACTGAACTGTGTCACTACTGGGTTTGTGTCCCAAGGAAAACAAAAGAGGGAAAAGGACCCATATATGGAAAAATGTTTGTAGCTGCTTTTTTGTCATAGCAAAGAATTGACTAAATATTCATGAATTGAGTAATGGCTGAATAATTTCTGGCATTGGAAGGTAATGGAATATTATTGTTCCACAAGATGGTTAACAAACTGATTTTAGAAAGGTTTGGGCAGATTTATATGAACCAATGCTGAGCAAAACATCAAATGCAGGAATATATCAAACAGAATAACAGCAAGAATGGGTGATGATCAACTATGAAAGTCTTGGTTCTTCTCAGTGATTCAGTGATCCAAGGTAACTGCAATAGACTTTGGATAGAAAATACCATCTGCATCCAGAAAAAAGAAATATGCAGATTGAATGTAAATCAATATATGTCATATTCACGTCTTTTTTCCATATGTTTATTTTTTTCCTTTCCCAAGGTTTTTGCCTTTTTGTTTTGATTTTTCTGTCCCAACATAATTCAGAAAGCAATGTGCATTAAAAACAAATAAATAAATAATGCATGAAGCAAAAAAACCAGGGGCCTAATGACTTTGATTATAGATATACTGAGTTTCAGATATTTCTGGATCTGAAATGTTTAATAGGGAGATAGTGATGTGGGAATATACCCTAGTTGAAAGTGACGGAATTAAATCTGCATAGAGTTGATAGTTAAATTTATGCAGAAAAGGAGATGGGGAGAGAGAGAGAGAGAGAGAGAGAGAGAGAGAGAGAGAGAGAAAGAGAGAGAGAGAGAGACAAAGCGATACAGAGAAACAGAGAGAGAATAGATACAGAACTGAAGAAGTCCCATTTCAGTGTCTGCAGAAACAAGCAAAGGAGAATAAGAAGGAAGAGTCAGGAAGGTAGGAGGATGCTTAGAAGAGAGCAGGATAACAAAAATTCAGGGGGGGGAACAGTATTCAGGAGAAAAACTGGGTCAATGGAGCAAAATAAAGAAACAAAAAAAAATATGAAGTCTTAGAAAATACCATTAGATTTAATAATGTAGATAACTAGTAATTTTGGAGAGAACAGTTTCATTTCAGTAATGACATACGAAAGTAGAGTGCAATGGGTTGAAGTCAAAGGGAGAGAAAAAGGAATAGCAGTTACCAATGTAAACAACTTTTTCTAGGAGTTGTTCTAAGAAAGAATGGAGAAATAATAGTCCATAGCCTTAAGGAATTATAAAATGTACTGATTTTTGTCAAAGAATGAGGTAAAGTAGAAATGCTTGAAGATAATAAAGAATAAACTAGAATATAGATGTTAACAGTGAAAAAAGGATGAGAGAGGGAGCAATGTGCTGGAGAAGACAAGATGAAATGGAATTGAGGGTATATGTAAAAGTTTTGAACTTAGGAAGAAGGGTTATATATTTATCAAATATTGGAAAAATAGAGGAAAACAGTGAGGGAGGAATGCCAACAAGTTTTAAGATAAAGGAAATGGAAAGAAAAATATCTCATGGCAATATACTGGATTTTCTCTATAAATAGTTGCTTTGCCATTTTTGATCCACAATTGTGTCTATATCCCAAAGAAACCATTAAAAAAGAAAGCATAAAATGCTCATATGTACAAAAATATTTGTCAAAGTTTTTTGGGGGGCGATGATAAAGAGTTGGAAAGGAAGGGGATGAACATGAATTGAGTAATGAAATTGTAATATATGGATGTAATAGATACTCCTATTGCTCTATATGAAATGATGAGTAGCCACATTTCAGAGAAATCTGGAAAGGCTTACATGATTTGATCCTGAGTGAAGTGATCAGAACCAGAAGAACTTTATACACAGTAACAACAACATTGGGCACATGATCAACTTTGATAGACTTAGTTCTTCTCACAATAAAGTGATCCAAGATAATTCCAATATACTTGTCATAGAGAATGCCATCCATATCAAGAAAATTAACTGTGATGACTGATAAAAAACATTTTAATCTTTTATTTCTCATACTTTTTTCTCTTCTGTTCTGATTTTTCTTGTACAGCAAGAATAATATGGAAATATGTTTAACATAATTGTACATGTATAACCTATATCAGATTTCTTATTGTCTTAGGGAGGGGAGAGGAAGAAGTAGGAGGAAGGAACAAATAATTGTAATTCAAAATCTTTCAAAAATAAATGTTGAAAATAATCTTCACATGTAACTGTAAAAAATAAATAATATTAAGTGAAGTTAAAAAATTCAAAAAGGATTGCTATTATGTCTGCTGAGAGTGGTTTGAAAAGATATGGGAAACGAGAAAATATTTTGAGATAACTTCTATGGAGAGTAAAATCAATGAAATTAGAATGAAAAAAGGATTTCATTGAGAGCCCAGTTGAGAATGGATAAAAAAAAATATTACATGACAATGAATTCTGGACAACCTGTCCCTTTCCCCATCAAAGAAATGAATGCTTAGGTATTGAGAACTACAGGGGTAAATACATTTTGAAATTCTAATTTAGCTATAATATTGCTTCAGAGGTTATGTTTTGCAGCTATATTTTAATAGAAATAATTTTCTTTTGTTTCATGTTATAAAGAAAACTACATGAAATCCTTTTCAATTTCTTTCTACTTAGGTCTTTTGGTCATAACCAGAGAGCACGAAGCCTAGAAATTCAGTCCAAGACAACAGTTTTGAAGCCTACAAAACCCAGTTTTCTTGACTCTAATCAATTTAGGTACAATTCATTTTCTATCAACAGTTCTGCTTGGTCTCCACTCTATCAGAATCATGCCTCCCTCAGGACTAGTACATCACCTAAAATCTCATTATCATGCAGATTGTTTCAGCTTTGATACTCAGCACCTTAGCACTTTCAAATATAGCTCCCAGTCTGAATAGAAGACTGGAAGGTATAATCATAAATTCTTCCTAAAGCCTTCTTTCAGAGAGGGCTCAGAATTTTCCAGGTAACCCTCTTTTTTCCAGTAGTTGCTCTGCTTGGTCTTGATTCTATGAATATTGTGTCCTTTCATCAGAACCCGATTAGTGTCCTTTCCATTTTTAACTGCCTTTTGCTTGTTATCTTCCCCCATTAAATCATAAACACTTTGAGGGCAGACATTATCTATTTTTCTTCTTTTCATCCTCAGCTCTTAATATAGTACCTGACACATAGTAGGGGAATTAATAAATACTCATTAACTGACAATTGAATATTCTTACTTAAAATGTGGTATCACATTCACTTTTTATTTAAATTCAGCACATGTTTATTAAATACTATGTGGCAGGAAGCATGCAAAAAAAAATGATTGCATTTATGGATAATAGAAATCAGGGAGAAATAGCAAGTGTAACCAAGAGAAAAACTTAAGATTCAAAATACCAACAATGAACTGAAACTAACAAGATGTAATTTTTCTATACATATGTGTATACATGTACTATACCATCCTTGCACAAATATACGTGTATACATAGATATTTGTCATATATTTCTGTATATATGTGTGTATATATATGTACACCTGTATGTGTATATATATCACACACATTCTTGTCTCTCTATTTTTGAGGAGGATTAGTGACTCCAAAGGGTGATATCTTAACTTGCCAGGAAATGGATTCAAGTGAGGTAAAATTGCACAATATTGTCAGCATTATTCTCTCTTCTAGGGTCTTTAAGACCATTGGCAAAACAAAAGGTAATATGACTGATAATGACTCAAGATCCTGTGGATGACCTTAATATTTTCAATGTCTAAATAAACTCTGTTCATTCCTCAGGGCCTACTTAATCCACCTTCATGGACTTTGGAAGAAACTCTTTTCATTCATTCCTTGTGCTGGGAAAGTCTTCACCTACTTTGGGTCGACTCCAATAAATCACTGATGATTTCAGGGCTGTCAGTTACTTCCAACCTGATTTAATCCATCTCACTTTAACTAGTATATGGTTGCTGTACATGATACAGCTTCGTGGAGTCAGGATGTGTATATATATATACATATATATATATATATGTATATATATATATACACCAATATACATATGTATGTATATATGTATATATGTGTATATAAACACATATTAGTATGTGCATCTTTATATTATATACATGTATGCATATACATGTATACAGGGATACAGGATTGTCTATCTTAATCTGAAAGCAATCGATGATCCTTATATCCAAAATTATTTGCTTTTGGACACTTCCTACTTTCATCACTACATTGACATTTAAGGCAATAACATCACTAAGACTCTATAGATATGGAAGAATTGAGGAGATAGATTCCAAATACGTCAGAATAGTTGACTGGGAGAGCGGAAGAGAGCAAAAGGCTCTTTTTCTTCTCAGTCTATCATTACTTTTCTCTCCTGCCTCCTCTTCCCACCAAAAAAGACAAACACGCACATATGGAGGGCACGCACCCAAAATTATAAGCAACTGAATCTTATAGATTTACTTTACTGCTTCCTGAAAAACACAACCTTTCATGACTCTTTTGTGTTTGGACATTTGAAAGCACAATTTTGCATTGTGTAGAGTTATTTAAAAATTTATTTTGATATTTCAATATTTTAACAAATTTAATTCTAATTTTACTATCATATTCCATTAATTTTAGAACTGATTGTAAATAGCATGTCATTAAACTGACACTTAAGGAAACTACTTAGTTATTCTTGGGGAAGTGCTTAGATAATTATGAGTATCTTATTTTCATATTGTTGCTTATTGATGCCATTTCTTTTTAAGCAATCTAAACCTTTGCAGAAAAAAAGCCTCTTAGAAACTTCTGTCAGTATAATCAGTGGAAAATATTGGATTTTAATATGACCTTGAAAATGAAAAGCTTGGCATTTATTTATTTATTTTTAAATGTGGAACCCAAGAAGAAAAAATATTTCATACAGGGTTGGTGAATTTCATTTTTTAAGCTATTTGAATTTGAGTATAATTAGAAAGGACAAAACTACCAATAAAAAGTATCAGTCTGGGTTATATAAGGTATGAATTCTGGAAATATTTTTTTAATATTTCAGGTTTTAATTTAAAAATTTTAACAAGAAAGACCGTTTTGCAAAAAAGATATATATTTTAAATCCCTAACTCACTGCTATTTTAAAAACAAAATTTTCTGTGTCTTTTATGCAGTAAGTCATAACTCACTATGGTTATGGTAAAGTATGAAGAAGATAACTAGAAAGGTTTTGCTACTAAATGAACAAAATTATAGTCTATAAAGGAGAAAAGGGATTGAAATTATACTGTGATCATTAGATATCATTATGCTTATTTTTCTCCTGAGCACCAAATTTCATGTGACATAAAACAACTTAAAAGGCAAAAATCCTTATGGATATTTTAGACAATTTTTAGAAAATTCAGTCCCATCAAAGGATCATTATAACAGAATAGTTCTCTTGCCATTTTTCTTCCAGAAAGGTAAGCATTTAAAATGTATATTATTCAGATAATCATTAGTTTATGAAATGATTGGGTTATAAAAAATGAAAATATAATTTAAATAACAAATTTAGTATTGTACCAATTAAGTGAAGAAAGATATACTTTATAGAAAAAGATGAAATAAAAACAATTAAAAATAAAAAAAAATTTGGAAGAAATTATCAAAAATCACTAGAAAAAAACTGTGAAAAGCATGAATGAAAATGTATATAACATAAAGAAACCTCATACTATATTATAAAGCACTAATCACCAGAATTGTCAGTTCTAGATAAAAGTAAATGCATAAATCAGTGAAACAGAATAGGAAAGGAATGGCTGAAAGTAATGAAAAAGAGCAGTTAAATGGTTGATAAATCCAGTAAAATAAATAACAAGAACATTTGTTCTATTTCTTGTTCTTCAGTAAATTAAATAATCAAACTCACTTTTTGATAAGCACTGCATGCAAAAGAAAGTGAAATGGAAAAAATTATTATAATTTTAGATCAACAACGTATACTATGTATTACAATGATTTAAAAATGTTTGTAAAAATGAAATAAAGGAGATGAAGTAGAAGAAGGAGGAGGAGAAGGAGAAGGAGAAAAAGGGGAAGGAGAAAAAGGAGAAGGAGGAGAAGGATAATGAGGATGAGAAGGAGGAAGAGAAGGAGGATGAGGATGAGAAAGAGGAGGAGAGGAGGAGGAGGAGGAAGAACTTTGAAAAGATAGAGAAATCAGTATTCTGTTAATCAAACTATGAATTGGCCTAACTATTTAAAATAGCAGTTTGGGAGACTTGCAGAGGTGGAGCAAAGATGGTGGACTGAAGCAAGGAAGCAAGGAAACAACTCTACAGATAAAGATAGATTGTAAAAACTTCAAGAAAAGTCAATTTTGCTAGGGCAAAAGGGGTGTCCACCCCAGCTGAGAGTCTAAGAAAGATAGTGAAAGCTCTTAATCACACTACCCTTGGTTCTGGCTCAATAGTGCAGCAAGCCAGTAGGGCAATCCCCAGTTCCACCTCAGAAGACAAATTATGGGAAACCAGGCTGTTTCTTGAAAAAAGTAAGTAAAGTTACTCTCTGAAAACAAAAGGGGCCCCTGTGCTCAAATCCAAGGCTCAGAGTTGCACAGAAAACTTGGGATGTTGCTCCTTTCCCCTGGGAGCAGAGCTCCATAATAAAAGTAAAAAAAGAGGAAATATCAGAAGAAAAGGAAAGAAAATACGCAAGAAACAGCAAAAAACCTTGACCATAGAAAGCTACAATGGTGACAGAAAAGATCAAAACACCAACTCAGACAAGGACAAAATGTCTACAGAGGGAATCTCAAAGAGTGATATGAATTGATCTCAGACTCAAAGAAGCTTATTGGAAGTGCTCGTAAAAAAAAATTTAAATGAGAAAAGAAATAAGGGATATGTAAGATAGAATCAATAGCTTAGGAAAAGGAAGGAAAGTCCCTAAAAATTTTAATTGACCAAATGAAAAAAAATAATCCACTGAAAAAAACATCAAAAATAGAATTAATCAAATGGAAAAAGATACAAAAAACTAATTAGAGAAAACCACACATTAAAAACAGAATGGGACAAATTGATAAATGGGAAACTAATAACTCTGAGACATCAATCATCAATAAAACAAACTAAAAAGAATGAAAAAAAAAGTGGAAGAAAATGTGAAATATAATATTGGAAAAACAGCTAACCTAGAAAATAGATCTGGCACAATGTAAAAATTCTACAAGGCAACATCAAGGAAAACTGCCCTAGTATTCTAGAAACAGAGAGGGATATATTCATTGAAAGAAGCCACCGATTACCTTCGTAAGAGATCCTGCAAGGAAAACCCCAAGGTACATTGTTATGTAACTTAGAACAATAATATCAGGAAAAAGTTCTGCAAGCTGCCAAACACAATTAAATATAAAGGAGGAACAGTCAGAATTACCCAGGATATAGCAGCTTCTACATAAAGATTTGGAGGGCCTCGAATACCATATTCTAGAAGGCAAGGGACCTGGGGTTATAACCAAGAATTAACTACTAATGAGACTGAGCATCATCTTTCAGGGGATGCTATGGATCTTCAATGAAGTAAAAGACTTTCAATCATTTCCATTGAAAAACAGATATAAATAGAAAATTTGATGTTCAAAGGACTCAAGAGAAGCATAGAAATATAAATGGGAGAAATACATATATATATATATACATATGCATATGTGTATGTGTACAAATATATATATCTATATATGTATATGTATAGATATATAGATATATATATACAATTCCTAAAGATATTAAGCTAGTTACAGGAAGAAATAAGTTAGTAAAACTATGTTAGAGAAAGATCTCAAGCTTCCCCTCTAAGAATCAGATAAATCTAACCAGGAAATAAATAAGAAATAATAAACAAGAAAGAGACTAGGGAAGTTAATAGGATCCTAGAAAATCTAAATATGATAGACCTCTGGAGAAAATTGAATAGGAACAAAAGGAATATACCTATTTGTTTAGAGAAATGCAAATGAAAACAACTCTGAAGTACCATCTCACACCTCTAAGATTGGCTAAAATGATGGGCAAAGATAATGATAAATGTTGGAGTGGGGAAAACTGGGGCACTAATGCATTGTTGGTAGAGTTGTGATATGACCCGACCATTCTGGAGAGCAATTTGGATCTGTGCCCAAAGGGCGATAAAACTGTGCATACTCTTTAACCCAACTGAGCCACTACTGAGTCTGTATCTTACAGAAAAACATAGAGGGAAAAGAACCCACATGTCCAAAAAATGTTTGTAGCAGCTCTATTTGTGGTAGCAAAAATTGGAAAATGAGTAGATGCCCATCAATTGGGGAATGGTTGAATAATTTGTGGGATACTAAGGTAATGGGTTATTGTTGTTTTATAAAAAATGCATAAGCTGATTTTATAAAAGTCTAGAAAGATTTACACAAATTGATGCTCAATAAAGCAAACAGATCCAGGAATACATTGTGTACAATATCAGCAAGAATGGCCAATGATCCACTATGAAAGACTTGTTTTTTCTCAGTGGTTCAGTGATTGAAAGTAATTGCAATATAATTTGGGTAGAAAATGGCATCTGGATCCAGAATGAATGCAAATCAATATATTCTATATTCACTTCTTTTTCTATTTTTTTCCTCCCATAGTTTTTCCCTTTTGTTCTAATTTTTCTCTCCCAACATGATCATAAAGCAATTTTATTAAAATAAATAAATAAGTGAAATTTTTAAAATGATAAAAATTTTGAATTATACAAGAAAAGCAATTTCATAAACTTTTTTACTCCAGTGACAAAAACAGAAAAATACAAAAACTCTAATAAAATATTCCCACTAGCCCTTGCTGTGTGGGGAAATGAAACATAATAAACAACAGCAATAACAGAAAAAAATAAGCTTAGAATAATCATTACCTCCCAAAGGAACAAACATACTATAAACCTGGAAGCAAAGTGGACACCAACTGATTGGCAAATGTCTAAAAGCTGCAGCATTTGAATGTATACCATATGACATTTTGTACAGTATGCAATGCCCCATAAGAATTTAGAAAAATGTGAAGACTTGTATGACCCAAAGTGAGATAAAATAAGCACAACCACAAGAACAGCTTACATATATTGACTGTGACAATGTAAATTAAAGGATCAATAAAAAGGATGGTGAACATTGAATAACTGAAAAGACAATGATGTCTTCAGAGAATAGATAAGATAATGAAATATCTCTCCTTTTAGGCATTGAGGCAAGAGATGATTAGAGCAAAATGTCCTGTACATTTTCATATAGGGTCATTTTATTAAGTGTTTTTGCTTTCTTACTTTCTGTGTTACCAAGGCAGGTCCAATCTAATGGGAGTAGGGGGAGAGAAGACAAGTCTATCACTTAGCATTTAAAATGTGTGTTCTATACTCTGTTAAGTCCTGGTTATGTTCTCTAACTGAAAGTTGTAAAGAAAATTCAAAGAATAAAACTTATATAAAATAATATATTTCATGAAAGAATTGTGCTTAATTCCATAGGTCTAACATAACAATGATTTTTTTTTCTTAACAAGAAGAAACAAACTAATTATTTCTATTAAAAAGAATCATCACTAGACCTGCAATTATGTAATGAGTTCACAAATATTAGGGGATTAAATTTGGGTATATAACTATAGCTCAGTATGAAGTATAGCAAGTTGCTTAAACTAAAACCATGATTCTATTTAAATAACAGATTCTTGTTTTAAAAAAATGGTAAGTAAAGCATGAAGTATTAAATCTGATGGTCTGCTTAATCAGTAAGAAGTATGAAATTAAGTCACAAGACTATCACAAAATTTCTCCATTGCCTTTCCCCCAATATATTATCCTAAAAAGTCTTTATAGTTCCTTGTATTTGCTCATCTCTTTCCTTTCTGTTTCTTCTGAAACTGAAATGACCTTGGTATGGAGACCTCTTTTGAGTATATTCCCTTCAAGAATTAATAGAAGCAAGATTTATGTCATCACAAAGGTAGTATATATTGGAGATAATATTTTCTGAATTCAAAGCCACCAGTCTGCCATTTACTTTTACATTGTTAATGCTTCCTGCATTCTTTTTAAACTCAATGTGTACTTTGGCAAGTATTCTTTAAAAAAAAAGTTGTGTGGGGAACTATTCAGAAAAATTATACAAGAAAAACTTCCCTGTATAAAAATGTTATATCTACTTTTGCTCATTTTAATCACTTCCCAATTAATAAAATTAATATTTAGTAGATATAAATGCATTTTTAAAAAATATCTATGTATTGTGTCCTTAGGGAAAGTTTGATGATTTACATTAGGATGAGAAAATAAATAATGGATGGTACAGTACAATAGAACAAGTAAGAGATTTTGAAGTAGCCTTAATTACTGGATGGATGTGACCTCATTTAAACTGAGACCTATATGAAGACCTTAGCTTAAAAAGGCCAGTTTCCCATTTCATCCAGTGCCATCTCCAGTTGTCTTGACATATACCTTGTAACTGATCCCAGATGGCTCTTAGGGGAAAATGAAGCAGGTGACAATATCCAGCTCTCTGTCATTTAAATCCAATTCCCTTGCATGTCATAGCATCTTCTCCCTGAAGTCATAGTCTTCTTCAAGAATGGACAAACAACAATAACAGCTTTCTCTCTTTATTCCAGTACCTATTTCTCTCATTGAAAAGTAGTTTTTGAAATATTCATTTTTAAGAAAGTCACAAATCAGACATCCCTTATTTTGTAAGTTTTGCCAAAATATCCTTATACAAGTTCTTTCTCTTTCCAATATCAGGTCACTCCGTTTTTGATTGTCCTTTTTACATGGTATCTTCTGCCATGAGAGTGCATGTGTCATGAGAATATCTATTTATTATTGTTTATTATTATGATGATTATTATGTAGTATGGTAGTAGTAGTATCAATATTATTCTCAGTACTTAGCACAATTCCTGGCACATAATAAGTACATAATAAATACTTGTTGATTTGATTGAATACTAAAGATCATTTCAAGAAATATTACTGTTACTTGTACAGGGAAGACTGAGCAAATTATTCAGAGAATCTGACTTTTTAATTTACTTTTACATGCTAATTCATTTTTATTTTTACTAAAGGAATTAGTTTTGAGTTTTTTATTCTCACCAGAAAAGAACAGCTAAACAATGAAGTAGAAGTAATTAAAATGTTAGGATAAAGTGACCATATCATCTGAGATTTCATTATGGCCAAGAATAGAGAGGCTTGGTATAGTTTCTCATATAATTGTTTTACAAGTTGAATTTAAAAGTTCAAGAAATAGAGATGTTGTAGTTTCTATAAATAAAATTTGTGCAACATTATCACAGATTATTTGCTGGCAAAGAAATGTGGTTTTAAGGGAGCTTTGTGAAAAAGTCACATAATCAATAACATATTAAAATTTGTCATGGACTTGTCAAAGTATTAGAAAGACCAAGTCTATATTAAATTGAGGAAGAATTCAAGAAGTAAAGAAAGATGAGTATGGGGGAGTGAATAAAAGGAGAGAATGAAAGAGAGGAGAAAGAAGGATACTGGAAAGAAAAGAAAGAAGGGAAGAAGGAGAGAGGGAAGAAAAGGGGAAGGGAAGGAGAAAAGGAAGGGAAGAAGAGGAGAGGGTAGGGAATAGTAGAAGAGGGAAAGAAAGTGGAAAGGAAAAAAGAACAGGTGAGAGTAAGGGGAGAAAACTGGATTTTAGCAAGGTGCAGTCATAATTTATTCATATTCATGATTGGAAAATGTAGAATATTATTTTGAATATTAATAATAAAATCTAGAACATCAAGTCCAAGAGAAGTCTTCAGTGAAATAATAGTGGGTTATATGTGAACTTTGGGAAGATGATGAAAACCGTGAATGACAGAAAGTCGTACAGAAATATTTTGATAACCGAGGAATGATCATCACAAAATAAGAAGATAATAATTTAATGAAAGTAAATGTAAATTCCTATATTTAGGTTCAAAAAATCAATAACTAAGTACATAATGGGGGACATATAACCTAACAATAATACAATAAGATCTTAGGAATGTAATTCTATTTAGCTCAAAAATCTAGAATTAGCAGCAATATGTATGAGCAAAGAGAAAGGAGACTGGATAAAGAGTGCTGGAGAAAGCTGGGCTCTTTTCAATATGAGGAATAACTTTCTGCTAGAACAGTACAAAATTAGTATGAGCTACTTTGTGATGACTCATCCCCTAACCCTCTATGAAAGATTTGACAGTCACATATATCAGCAATGCTCAAAACACAGTTCTTCAATAGGAAAGGAAGTTGGACTAGGTGATTTCCAAGATCTCTTCTAGCTGTAATAATATATGATTTCATGGCCTTTAAAAACCAATTAAATTGCTAAATATATTCAGAATAATGATTTTCTATACTTTCTATTCTCATTTTTTCTCCCTACATTAATATATCCCTCCTTTCAGTGCCTGTTCTTTTCTTCCCTCTAATTATGATTATTAAGATAGTATACATGAGAAGATATATAGATTAAATATTAAAGGCTATCTCTCAGTTTTGCATCTCTATTCAGATTCATATTTTACTCTTCAATTGCTCTATGAAGACAGGCTTCTTTAATTAAACATCACCAGGCTCAAGCTGTCAGTAATAATTTTAATGGGTTAAGGATAAAGCTGTATAATAAATGTTTTGTCTAAAAAAATCTTAATGAGGTTGGCTTTTAAAAATATCTATAACTGGTAAAATTATTGTCAAAAATATTGACTTAGGCTAAATATGATTATTGTTTTACATGCTTGGATTTTAGGTGAAATCTTGCCAATTATATGTTATCTCTCTGTGCCCTTTATAACAATATTACTGATGGATTTAGATAAGTATGCTTCAAAATGTCATTGCACTATTATACACAGAATGAAATGTTAGCATTCTTCAGAAGGTATTGCTAAGTAGTGATGAAAAACTAAATCTCTATTTTGAAAGCTCTACATTCAAAATGTGTAACTACCAAATTACCAAGTGTTAACCTGTAAAATAATTATTAAGTTTGATTGTTAATCACTCTCTAAATTTGATTGTTAATTACTCTAAAATCACTCTCTGATATTGTCATTGTGTAGAGATGATCTTGTTTCCTCAAAGACTATGTTAGCAGTGTACAAGCACACTCTTGTAGATACTAACCAGGTGGAAAATTTTCTAATATAAGACTCACAATATGTTGTATAAATGTGGTGTATGATAACTAGCATAGGAAAACTTGAGAGTATTTATCTTCAGGAGTTTGAAATTGAGCTAAAGATTATTCTCATTGTCATCATTCTTGTTGTTGATGCTATTGCCATAAAAACTCATGAAAAACATTTTTATGGCACAGAGATGTCAACATTAGCAACAGGAGAGAGAATATCCCCTAAGAATAACAAATATTTGATACTGAAACAATATATTGGTTCATTAAAGTCAAGGATTTTCAGTAATCAAATTTCATGCTTGGTTCTTTGTTCATGTTGCATTCATCGCTATGAAAAAAATCATTTCTATAGTGTCCCTTCTCCATAAATGACTCGTTCTGGGGACTAACCAATGTGTCCATTTGTGAAGCTCCTTTCTTAAAAAAGCATTTGATTAAAAAAACACAACTTTTTTTTAACATTTTGCTTGTTGACACAATTGGAGAGATAGGAGTTATCTGATGCTGTAGTCATGTGAATGATCAGCCACAGAATGCAATTATGGATTGGTGATGTAATTTTGGAGAAATATCTCTATTGAAGTGCCTCCAGAAATCAGTCAGATTCTTACTGTTAAACATCTTAATCAATGAAATAAATGAATTAGTGTCAAATTTTCTAGTGATGCAAAGTTGTGAGGGATAGTAAATATATTGCAAAACAGGGTCATGATCTCAAAGGATGAAAAGGCAACAATGGTGGGCCAAATCACTGAGTTTTTATCAAGGGGAAATCTAATAATTATAAATGTGCAGTATTAAACTTAGGTTAAAAAAGATCAGCTTCCAAGTAAGGAATCACTGAAGCATGGCTTCACATAAAAATATCCCATGGGTTTTGTCACAAGCTCAGTCTAAGTATGGCAGCTAAAATATCTAATGATTTCCTGGCTACAATAAGAGAGCCAGGCTCAGGGAAGCCAAAAATCCTGCTATTCTGTCCTATGCATTACATATCCAGGGCATCATGTTCTGGTCTAAATATGACAAAATAGATTATGACAGAAGAGCACCATTATACTGGTAGAGTGTTTCAAGCTATGCCATGTGAAGATCAACTGAAAGAACTGAGGATATTTAACTTGGAGAAGAAAAGATTTTATAAGAGACTTAATAGCTTGATTTACATATTTGGAGAGATAGGATATAAAAGAAGGAATATAATTTTTCTTGTTTAATGGCAGAATTAGGAGTCATCAGAAGCAGTTGCAGAGAGGCAAGATTTATTTCTTATAAGAAAATACTTCCTACTGTATCAATTATAACAATCCAAAAATGCAAAGAACTACATGGGGAGATAATGGGTTCTCACTGCTTACAATTTTATCAAGCTAAAGCTGGGTGACCACCTGTCAGCAAAGCTACAGAAGACAATACTATTCACATATTGGTTCAACTATATGACTTCAAGATTTTTTTTCTAATTTTATGATTCATTTATAGAACATGGTGTGTAGTTGCTGGGATATTGGACAGGCTCTCCAATCCCTTGAGATATATATTCTAATGTGGAAGGATGAACCCACATTTTAACTTTTATCAATTGCAAATAGTAGCTTGAGAATATGAAGAAAATAATACGAGAGGAAGGAAAACAGTAGCATATTAGCCAACTCTTAATTATACTACAAATCCATCATCGCTTAGAATTTTAGTCTTTTCAGACTTTCACAAAATTAAATAAATAGTAGTTCTAATTAAATAGATTTCTAAAAGGAGAGGAGAAATGCCCTGTGTTCTAATCACTCAAATATCTTTGCCTGATTTTTAGGTCCCCAAGGACAGCATTTAATTAATCAAACAAGTTAGTGTAGCCAGGAAACCATTAGAGACACAATACTATATATGTCAGGCATTATGTTATGTCCAAGATACAAAGATAAAATATAAAACAGTCAATTCTTGCTCTCAAGAATCTTATATTACATTATTAAAAATAACATATATACACATCATCAGAGTACATAGAATATAGTTACAAGAAACTATGATTTTTTGGGGATATGAAATCTCAAGTTAAGGAACTCCTATTTATATGGGAACTTTCTCTGTCAGATATAATATGGTTGCTTTCCCTAGGTCACAAATCCATCATATATCAGAGATAGGAATAGAACGCATCTTTCTTGATTTGAAGCTAGCTCTTAATCCACCATGGGATTTTTGTTTATATGATTGGTTTTTTTTTTTGTGTGTGTGTGTGGAAAAGGCACTAGCAGTAGAGTAGATCAGGACGGGTTTCATATTGGTAGTAACCCTTAAAGTGAGATTTGAAGGAAGACAGGGATTTGCAAAAGCAAGTTTTCTTTCCAATTATTTGTTAAGAAAATTTCTAGCATTCATATAAAAAATAGATACAAATTTTTCTATCACCCTCCTTTCCTTACCACTGCCTAAAATGGTAAGCAATTTGATATAAATTAAATAGGTGCAATCATGCAAAACAATTTTTATATTAGTCATGTTGTAAAAGAAGAAACATACCAGAACAAAAACTACAAAAATGGAGTAAAACTAGCAAATTTCAAATCTACATTCAGAATGCATCAGCTAATTTTCTGAATGTGGACACCATTTTTCACCATGAGCCCTTTGGATAATTATATTGCTGAGAAAAACTAAGTCATTTGTCAATAATCATCACACAATGTTGCTATTATTGTGTACAATGTTCTCCTCTTCTGCTCACTTCATTCAACAACAGTTCATGTAAGTTTGCCCAAGTTTTTCTGAAATCCACCTGGTCATCATTTTTTATTGCACAATATTATTCCACTAAATACATACACCACATCTTATTCAGCCTTCCTGAATTGATCAGTGTACCTACAATTTCCATTTTTTTGCCACTACAAAAATATTTTTGTACATGTAGGTAATTTTCTTTATTTTATGATGTCTGAAGACAGATTATACGAGGTAGAAATGAGAAGGAGTAAATTTCAGGCAAAGGGTTTTGCAAAAATATGGGGACAGGTAATTGAATGGTTATGTTGTGTATGGGAAACAAATATTAACTGAACCCTTTTTTATGTATGATACTTTACTAGACCTCACTGGAGGAATATTAAGTAGTATAGACTCAAGATAAACCTATTTTCTAAGGAGCTTATCATCTGAACAAAATGTAAAAAGTTAAATGAAGATGATGAGCATAATGATAATATCTTTCTATTAGCACTCTAAGATATAAAAATGCTTTCATTGCAAAAACTCTTTATTGTTAGGAAAATATCATTATTTTCCTCTTAATAATGAATACTCTCTAGTCCAGAAGAGAGAATTGAGTTGCCTAGGGTCACATAACTAGTTAAGTCTTAGAGTCAGGGAGGGATCCCAGGTCAGACATCGAGTCTAGTACTCTTTTTTACACATAGTGTAAGGGTTAATTAGCAGTTTAGAACACTCTTAAGAACTGTCACAGGGTGATAGGCAATTAAGTGCTGAGTGACCATAGGCCATAAGTGCTTTTCCAGGCAGAAGAAATAGTATGAGCAAAGCCACAGAGAAAGAAAAGTTGGAAGGATTACTTCCAATCAAAGTTTTCAGGATTTTTATAATTTCAATTTTCAAAGAAGATAGGATTTGAAATGCTTTATTATTGGGTTATATATATAGATATATGAATATATATCTATATATAATCTATGTATATATATATATATATATATATAGGAATCCTTCCAAAATATTGGTGTGTGTGTATATATACACAGAGACATATATATATATATATATATATATATATATATATATATATATATATACACCGATATTTTGGAAGGATTCCTATTATAATGCCTATTATGGTTTATAAATAATTTATTTAAATAATTCATAATTATAGACAGAAAAATAGTGAGACAAGGAGGTGTATCATAGGCATACTTCCCACGTTTTTAGTTGGAAAAAAACTTAGGGATACTAAGGCTAGTAATTTGCCTAAGGTTATAGATTCAAAGACAGGAGAAAACAATACACATAATCCAGGCCACCAACCCCTCTCATTTTAATGAGAAAACTGAGAGCCAGAAAAGTTAATGACCAAGTTCACCTGTCTGAGAGCTTGACCACAGCATCTCTCCCACAGGGCTCATAATGGGCACAAAATCTTAGCTTTCTCTAATCAAGAGAGTCAATATGCCATTACCTTTTAGAGCAGTTCCAATGAATTCCTAAACATGAATATTTTATGGAGAACTCAGGCCAGGCAAGTGCTCACAAGGTGGACAGAAAAAGTGACACAAAGACATCGTCAAGCTATCTCTTAAGAATTTTAGCATGGCATGAGATACACTGGCATGGGACCACCCAACATGGTGTGCCCTCATCAGAAAAAGTGCTGTGCTCTATGAGCAAAGCGGAATTGAAGTAGCTCAGAAAAACACAAGATGCACAAAGTTAGATGGAACTCCCCAAATGTTAATGGGGACAATGTGTGTCGACCTGTAGTTGAGCATCCCGACTTCATATAGATCTGATCAGCCAGTCAGACACACTGCAATGCAACCCTAACATGGTCATGTCATTTTAGCCCTTTTTGACAAAGAAGGAAAATAATCAACTATCTAACCTATTAGGATGGTTCAAATGAATAGTTAAGCATATAGATTAAATACCTATGTCTTCTAATAACCCCAAGAAAATCTTGATTGATTTTAGAAAAAGAAGAAAAAAAAACAAAGGGAAAAAATTCTTGTTTCTCATGGCACATTTCTTGTCCATCTCTCTGTCTCACACATAACACAAACACACACATGTGTGTGTACGCATGCATGTGTGTGGGAAGAGAGACATGTGCATATGCAAATATACACATATGGATGTGGCTTTAAAAGCATACATATGTGAATTTATATAAATATAAATAGCCATATTTATAAATAAACACTATATATAATGTTTGCTTGTGTGTATATAAACATAAATAAAAACCTGATAGACAGACAGACAGATAGATTCATAGATAGATAGATAGATAGATAGATAGATAGATAGATAGATAGATA
>JAJPUD010000077.1:713714-730400 GCA_023553655.1 Myrmecobius fasciatus | reverse complement strand
ATAGATAGATAGATAGATAGATAGATAGATAGATAGATAGATAGATAGATAGGATATAGTATGCAGCATGATATGTCATGTTTGGCTTAACCTGGAAGCAAGGATATTTCAATGTCTCCTTCTTTTACCATTTCCTTGGAGTGAAGATTCTGGGTTGGAATTATACTTATTTGCTGATTTCAATATTATTAGTTGAAGGAATTTAATTTTTAGATTCAAGAAAACCTCTTGTTTGCTATTCATTTAAATGAATTTATAAAATTGTAGCAAGAATGGGACCAAGCTTAATATCCAAGGCTGAACTTTCTTGCCACCAAATACCAGTTCTATAATGAGTACACATAGCAAATAGGAAAGAAAGCAATTTATTCAACTCATATTACTAAAGGGAAATTTCCCAAGTTGTAAATAGGAATATGATGTAGATTTCTTTCTGCTCCTTTCATGCTGTTTCTTTTCAGTCTTTCTCTCCCTTTGATGACTTGAAGAGAGGTTGTTATCACATTTTTTGCCACATATTTTTATATGTTTTGATACTCCTGCATTGCACTATAATAACTCTGCTTATCATTTAGATATCACTAAAATAGGTTATTTTTATTTAACATTTATCTACTGAAGAAAAAAGCAGGAAGAACTTGACTTCTATTACTAAATCAAGTAAATTACTTTTTGTCTAATTATTAATTGTCTTTATTAATAATTACTACCTTCCACTGAGTATACAAAGAAAGGCAAAAAACAAACAACAAAGAACACAGGTTGTTTTTGAATTTCAGAGGTATCCAAGAGAAGCTCCAAATTTAATGTAATATAATCATGTAATAATAACTGTTGTTGTCAATCATTTTTAGTTATGTCCAATTCTTTGGATCCCATTTGGGGTTTTCTTATCAAAGAAACTAGAGTGGTTTGCAATGTTCTAGCTCATTTTATTTTTGAGGAAACTTAAGCAAACAATGTTAAGAGACTTAAAATGAATCACACAGTGTCTTAAGAACAGATTTGAATTCAAAAAAAGAAATCCTTCTGATTTTAAGCCTGGTACTATATGCATTGCCAACTAGGTTCTTGGAACTTATTTATACTCTATTATATCAAAATGGATAGTCTTCTTGACTCTAAGCACAGCATTCTATCCACTGCACCATCTAGCTACCCAACATAGTACACCTCAATATAATTGTAGATTGGATAAATCATTTCTGGAGGACTTGGGAGAAGACATATACAAAATGAGCAAGTTTAGAGATGTTATGAAGTATTATTTTGGAGGGAATAGCCACAGAATAAGTAAATAATTTTTAGTAGCAAAAATTAATTATGAAAAGATAGGAATGTTCAGGATACTATGTTCAATGAATGACAAGTAATAACAAAAATAGTCATAATAATACTCACTCTTATTTTAAGAGTTGTAAATATATTACCTCATGTGAGATAATAAGAAATATAATTCCCAGAGAGATCTACAGTAAGTCTAGTCCAGCTCCTCCATTTTATAAATAAAGAAAATAACTGCCAAAGATGTAATATTATTATTCATAAATTAAATAGTTATGTGACAAAGACACTCTTTTGAGAGTGAAAATAGTTTCTTCATTCAAAGTCTAGGTAACAAATCAAAAGAATCTTTATTAGCTACTTCTTATGTGTCAAGTGTTGTGATAAGGGTTGGATACAAAAAAAAAGAAGAAAAGGAGGAGTATGTAGCCATAAGAAAACATGAAGAAGTCTGTATAATCAGGAGCACATCAATGAGATGAGTAAAGAAATGCACATGGGTTTTACCTGGATATTTCTTCAAAATAAAGATTCCAAGAAAAATTCAGCAAAAAGAGCATGGGAACAGAGATGGAAGGATATTTTAAAATAAATGCAGTGCTCTTTCCATTGCCCTATAGTGCCTTTGAAGAGTCACAGCTTGGTTTAGAGCTATGTATGTGAAGGATTATTGAAGACAATCAGGTTGGAAAGGTGGATTGGGACCAGATTATAAATTAGTTTTGAATGTCTGAAAAGAAATTTGGAAATCACTGATTTTTTATGTTTTTATCTATAGTATAATAAGAGAAATGAGAAAAGAAAATAAATGCAGGATGATATATACATATATATATATGTATATATATATATATATATATAACACTGAGACAGAAGAAACTGGAGACAAAAAAAATCTATTAAAAGACTTGCAACATCTGGTAGTACTCAAGTGGGGTAATGGAAGTGGATATGAAAGATAAAAAGTTTGTATTTATGTCTCCATCAATATCTTAAGCATTCTTATATTTTCATTTCCAAGATCATTTTAAAATGTAAAATAGAGCCAGAAACAAAATGAATACACCAATAAAACTTGTTCCAGAACCCATTGTATTCTAGTTTTTCCTATCTCAAGTTTTGCATTCAGTGGATGTTGATTGTGAATTTAGGAATTCTAGCATTATAGTAGGGAAGGAAAGGGACTGTGTAGGCCTGCTGAAGAATACATGGCTTGGGACTATTGAGTCACAAAAGAAGATTGATGGAAGCTGAAAAACATATTGATTTTTTTTTTGAAAATAGCTAATAAAAAGGAAGAAAACAGTAAAACAAAAAAAAATTACAATTGCCTCCAAGTGTCCATGAAAAAAAAAGAGACCAGATCTCAGCATCCCAAGGCAAAAAAGACAATTTATTGTTGTATACTCACAGAGAAAAAAAAAAGAAAATAGGGAGGACAAAATACATGGTAAATGCAGTTCTTTAGAAAAGCTGAAAGTGATGAAGAAAATGCAGAAATTAATCTGAAATTTTTCTTGATATGAATATTTAATTGTAAAATGTCTTTGTAGAAAGATATTTTGTGCTTCTTTGTATTAATCTTTCTAAGAGTAATTTATTTTACTAAGCTTTGAAATCATTTCATAAGAGCAATCATTACCAATAACTTTATATATTTAAGAAAATGTGTTTCTATAAATATATATCTTTTCTAAACAGCATTACATGATATGAGAATAAGTCTGTAACTGAAGTCTCTCTAGGTAATTTCACCAATTTTTGCATATTATTGTGGGAAGATTTTCCACCATCCTTGGGGATCTTACTCTAACTGTTCTGAACTCATCTCTGCCCTTCCCAAAATGGTTCCCATGAACTGAACACAAAACTCCAGGGCTGATCTGCCCAGGGCAAAAACAGTAGTACAGTCACTGATTTTGCTTTAGATACAATCTGTCATTTAAACCATCCTCTGATGGTACAAGAATATTTTACTGCTATGTGTAGTGTGCTTTCTAGAGCCCCCAAATTGGGGTGCCCAACTATACCCGCCAGACTAGCTCTCTGGAGGATCTTGGGGCCAGTCTGAGTCCTTGATCTTGGTGGAAGAGTGTTGAGGCAAGACCCAAGTGGATGGTCAAAGATGGAGTCCCTTTATTTCAAGTCTTCTCACCCCTTAAATAGCTTAGCACAATTATATCACTACAATTCACTGAGCAAGTGCTATGAGCACCTGCTATACATATGTAAATGCATTTCTTTACTGTAAGTGTCCCTTGCTTCAAGTAGAGCACAAGTGATCATACCCCCCCCACACACACACACTTCTCAGGAAAGCCAAGAGCCCTTAGGGGAGATGGGGACCAGAAATGGTCAGCAGGTTCCCTCTGGGCTGAAGGGTTTTATATCTCACCCAGAGTTCCCCCACTGTCTGTGGCCCTCTACAGCTATGTATCTCTGTAGACTCCTACTGAACTTATTGACCATTAAAACTTCCAGATCATTTTTGGATATACTATTGCCTACCCATTATTCCCTCATTATATTCTTATGAAATCAATTTTATTAACCTCAGTGTAAAACTTTACCTTTACCCCATTTAAATCATGTTTTAGTAAACTTAACCTCTTATCAAAACATTCCAGCTATTACCTCTTTTTTATTTTTTGATTGAGACCTTCAGGATTAGTCTTTCAATCACTTATGGATTCTGTGCTACCTTTTATCACTTTCTATTTTGTTAGAAAGTGAGAGAGGGGGGTGGAGAGGGAGAGGGGGAGAGAGGGAGAAGGAGAGAAACTAGTTCCAGTGAAATATTTCTAGTATCAACTAGTGTGGTTAAAGAGAAATTGAGATAAGTTGTCCAGAATGTGTCACTTTGTTTGATCACAAACTAATGTTCTTCATGGTTTCCACCTTTATTTCTTGTAGGCTTATAAAGTATCCTTTTGATAAAATGTTGGGTAATTTTGTCGGTAACCAAGTGAAATCCATTAGCCTATAGTTTATAGATTGTTCTCTCTCTTAAAAATGAGTTTATTTCCCCTTCTTTATTCACTTGGCATATGATAAGTGATAATGAAGGGAAAAAGGAGAAATGATCTAAAATATTGCAAAATTAGAAATGATTATGGCCTTTTTCTGTAATGTTGCAAAATTAGAGATGAGTTTTGCCCATATAATTGAATCGTGTAACCAGAGTTGGGATGGATTCTCCTAAGGCTAATCACACAGGATGAAAAATACCTGGTAATCAATGGAATAAAATAAATATGCAGAGAAAGTTTCCCAGGAAACATTATCCAAGAACAAATCTCTTGGGAATTGAAGTACCAGGTTCAAGATTTTATTAAAAGTCATTAAAATGTGTAACAACTTTATGCTGTTTTCTAACCTCTGCAATGGAATTCTGGGTAGTAAGCACTGTAATAATTAAATTTGACATCCATTTTTAAAAGTGTGATTTCTTAAAATAGATAGACTCTGCTCCTCAAGGCAGAAAGGGAGAAAATCCTTCATCTAC
This sequence comes from Myrmecobius fasciatus, assembly GCA_023553655.1. Lineage (NCBI taxonomy): Eukaryota > Metazoa > Chordata > Mammalia > Dasyuromorphia > Myrmecobiidae > Myrmecobius > Myrmecobius fasciatus. Next base: position 725,611 of record JAJPUD010000077.1, on the reverse strand, counting down.
TTTCATTTGGATTCTCTGAGGTTTCTAGAAACATAAAATTTAGATTTAGAACATTAAGGAACATTAAGAGATCTGAGAGATTGTTTAGTCCTTTCTCATTTTACAAATGAGAAAACAAAGGTCCATGTAATTTGTCCAAGATCATCTGGGTACCAATCTGCAGCAAGAATGATTTTTTTTTAAATCTTATTTCCGTATATCATGTAGCTGCATTCTGTGTATTGGCATGGGTACACAAGGACAAAGTTTTATTATGGCTATTCTTATTGATCATCTTCCATAAAAAAATCTATCATTTCCATTTTGTTAATGTAAGAATTTCCGCTCTTTATATTACATTGTTTAATAGTTTTATTTACCTAGTTAAGTTGTTCCTTCTCCATGTTCACTATGTCTTTTTCTTCCAGTCTTCAAAATCGCTCTGAGAAAATAGGTTTCTTTTGGTTCCCATTAAATATGTCCTATCTTTAACCCAGAGTCTACTATACTCTTAAAATTTATTCCAGCAAGATTTGAACCTACTTCCTCCTTGTTGAATCCAGTGTTCCATCCTTTATGTTATGCAATCTCTATTCTGTTATTCACTAGAGAGTGAATTGCTAGAGATAATGTCCTCACTAGGACTCTCTTTCTTTCCTAAAATAAAGCAGGCCTTAGAAAAGATATTTTCTTCTCTCCCTACTTGAGGTCTCCTTTCCCCTCACCATATGACTGAAAATTAGGATCAATGTCTGGTTACACTTCATACAATTACTCTGGAAATGTTTCCTAAGTCCTTGGAAGTCTGCCTCTGTTTTGAAGCTTCTTCGTTCACTTTCAAGATGAATTTATACATCCAACTTTAGAACTTCTCCTGTTGTTCTTTCAAGCATTTAGGGTCAGTCAACTCTCTCATACGAGGCAATCTCTCATGACTATCTGGGATGCTTGCTCTGACAGAATCTGTTACTCTCTTTTATCTAATGCTGTTCTAACAGATATTTTTGATAGCTTTTTCTTTTGTGTGTTAATACTATCACAATAAAAAGGAAGTCACCTTGCTAGAATGATGATTTAAGATTACTGAAAGCTCAAGGTTAGATGCAGGATAGGAAATACTGATCCACTTATTTAACTGTATTCCCACAAATGTGGTGTGACTGCTACCAAATTTATTTCCCAGTAAGGGAATACTAAATCCTTGTATTTTTCTCATCTCATTAGGTTTGAATTCAGTAATCCTGCTTACCTTTTTACAGAGTAATTGTTATTTAAATCCCCTCACATTCTGTTTTATGGCTAATGTGACACTGGGTTGAACTGACACTTATTTTCCTTTTTACTAAATAACTCTTCTGAAACCTTTTTTCTTGGGGTGATAATTAATATGATGGATCAGCCACTGCAATCAAAACAACAACTATGCATTGAACACCTACCACTGACAAGTCACCAGAAGCTTATAAAAATATGAGACAAACTTGCTGCTGTCAAATTTTGTAATCTAAGTTTGTCACTCCATGTGTATTTGTTGCTGTTGTTTCTCCTTTTTGCTAAAAAGTGCATGGTTTTCCTCCACTAATTTCTATTCCAATGCTTTGTCATATTATGAATGTGACCTTGAATTCCTAAAGCCTATGATGGACACAATCTAAGTTTATTTAAGCATAATGTTGAGTTTTTAAATAGTTGAACATCACTGCAAAGGATTGTGGGTAGAATATATTGCTATTCTGGACTATGAGAATATTTGCTTTCTGTAAGCAAAATGAACAAAACACTTTGTATTGTTAATGAATATATTATTTGTTCTCAGAATATTCTAATAACAATTATGACCTATTAACAATCATGTATACTCTTATTTGTCTTTTATCTTTTCACTAATTGTTCTTTTTGTTGCACCAATTCAATGTGAAATAATATAAACATTTTTTATGATGAACTCAGTAAAGAACTTGTTTATGCCATCCCAAACCAGTATTTCATTTACCTCCTTGCAGCTCTAAGAAATAAAGATTTAAGACCTTGATAGAATGAGGGGAAAGTGTATTGAATCAACTCTTGAACATCTCTATAGGCATAAAGTATGACCTACTAATGGTATCTGTTGCAAAAGAGGAGCCTTTCTTGGGTGGTATGGTAAGTGCTTAATATTTGTGTTATGTGCTGAAGGGATTTCTATCCAAAGCTTTTAAATTTAATCTTCATTATTAACATTTTCTCATTTTTAGGCAATCAACAAAACAATAAATTAAGTCCTTATATGAAGTCTTTTCCAATTTCTAAGGTGCAAATGTTCACACTGAGAATTTAACAATTGCCTTTCTTGAGACAGTCCAGACTGGTTTTAGCATATTCTCACTAAATCATAAAGGTTACAAACTTAGAAGCCTGGAAATTAAGCAATAAATTTTGTTTCCAATTTTTTTCCCTTGGGGTCTGTCTACTAAGAATTATAGGAATTATCATCTAAGTTCCTGGATAGAGTATTCATAATCTGATGAGACCTTTCAATTATCAAAGCAATGTATTCTTTAGCTATATATGTCCTTTCCTTTTTCCTTTTTTTTGTTATTTGTTAGGTTTTTTTGTTTGCATATTAGTAATTTTTTAAAGCTAGTTTTCAACATTTACTTTTATAAGATTTTGATTTTCAACTTTTTTTCTTCCTCTCTCTCCTTTCTAACCACTTCTTTCTTCACCCTTTGTCTTCTTTTCTTTTGACTGATTGTAAGACATTTTCTGCTTGCTTGTTTACTTATCTATAAATTTCCTGTCTCCATAGTTCCTGAATAACTCTTGTTTTTGACAAAATTTATCACTCAAAAAAAATCAAAATGATATCATTTGGCAACAGCAAATCAAGCCATGTATGAAGAAACTGTGACAAAAAAGTTCAGGTCAAATAGCGAATCAGAATCCAGAGGGACAAAGTAGAATAAAATCAATCTTGTCATTAAAGTTAAGCAACTAAATAGAGAAGATTTTCCTAAAATAAAACTTACCATATTGTTTTTAAGATTCCATCAATCTTCATTCCTGTTAAGTATTTCATATCATTGTTATTTCTCTTTTTGTCAGGGAAGTACTCTATTCCCTTAGTTTTACCACATTTTTGGGGGGGGGTTCATTCCATATTATTAATAACAGTCTTCTGTCTTTTTTCCTGATTTGTCATGTTCATTGTCATCTCTGATCATGGGTGGTTTTCTCTTCTCTCTATGGATTTTTTTCATATGAAAAACTCTGATGGCACTTCCATATAGATGATTTCCAAATCTGATGATATATTTCCTAATATATAATTCCTAATATATTTCCTGATCTCCAGCACAATTTTTAACTATAGGACAATTTTACCCCTCTTTAAACTCAGCATGTCTACTTCTCTTTTCCTCTAAATCTGCAAAATTCTCTTGATTCTATCAGAATTAGCTGCAGACCCTCCTATTTGAAGTTCTGCAATAATCTTCTCTCTTGCTTTTCTCATGCCATTATCATCTTGCAATAAAATTCTCTCACTATTCAGACCTCCCTATATCTATTCCCATCATAGTATTAAACCTTTTCACTATAATCTGTCGAGACTATTACATCATTTTTGCCATATTGTTGGGCTTCCTTATCTCCATTCTCTTTTTTTCTCCATTTCATTCTTCATACTATTGTCAGAATAATATTCCTTAAGAATACTCATGTCACTCTCTGGTTCAAGCATCTTCAGTGCTTTCTTATCTCTGCTTGTCAAGTCAAATTTCAGATTTCTTTGTCTAGGATTAAGGTTTATGCATAATTTGACAACACTATATCTATTCAGATTAATCACGCATGACTCTTTTCAATGTACTTCATGTTCCAGTCAAACTGTATTATTTTCTACCTCCCAAATATGTCCTTTCCTTTCCCTTTTCTATACATTTAGTCAAATCATTCTCTATCCCTACAACATACTCCCTTCCCATCATCATCTACTGAATTCCTCCCTAGCTTTTAAAACAACACAAAAATGCATCATCCTTCATGAAATATTGTTCCTCTGATCTCCATTATTGGCAATGGCAGTGTTACTTAGAATACATAGAGGATTTGGTTCAACAAACATATGATGAGAACTGGGGGATGTACAGAAATTGGTAATTCAAAGCTGTAATAGTCATGAAAGGTAATATACAATCCTGTTTTAATTGACAAATGAGCTATTAGTCCTAGAACTTTTAAATGGTTTCTGTTCACAAGTACCAATCACTAATATTGGCTCCTCCAGTAAAAGCTAGAATAATTATCCTCCTTAATCATAGGTCTAACCACATCTATCTGGTTACCTAATGCATCAAACAGAAATTATTTTGTATAGCTCTTAAATCTATTGTTTAGATGTTTTCTTCAGCAACAGGCTATGATCTCCTTGAGGAAATTAATTGTCTTTTAGCTTGCTTTGTAACCCCGACACTTAGCACAATACCTAACACATGTTAGATATTTAATAAAAGCCATGTTGAATTACCAGCTGAAGTACTGGTATGGAATATGTGATAGCTATCCTTAGATCTGTTTGTCCCTTTGATAATTTTGAGATTACAAGACAAGCAAGGTTCACAGTTGCATTTAAACACCCACTAAATTGTAATTAGAATATTCCTCTTTATTTTTTCTCTATTTTTTAAAAATATTATTTGGTCTGAAAATCAGTTTGCTAATATAGTTCAACTTTGCCAATGCAGCTTAAATTCTGAGAATGTGTGATTTGCCTAAGGGAACAGAGAGGGAATACATCTATGGAAAATAAGCCCACATACCTTTCCAAATCATTTTCAAGCTCTGTCAATTTCCAATAAATCCCTATGTGAAGATAACCATGAACTAAGCACTGTACCTAATTGAAAGCTATGATGTTTGCAAATGTGCTGATAGGTTGCATGGCATTGACGCTATTCTGGACAGTTGCTTGTGATCTTGAAAGTTATTGAAACCAATGCTGGAGAAGAAATAGCTACTTAGCTTTGTCTTGCTTTTCTAGTTTCTACCAATGGTTCAGCTGAAAATAATTGAAAAATGAACCATTCTCAATTATTCAAACTAATGGAGGGGAACAAAGGCATGGATAATCACATACTTATTTATATTTGATTTCTGGTTGTGATTTTGAAACTTTCTTGGAGGTTTCCATCAATGAAAAGGACTTAAGATTTCAGGGTAAACCCAATCCGGGTGCTTTGTTTTATTTTGTTTTTCAGAGAGTGGTCTTTTCTTTGGGGTATCTGCTACCAAGGGCTGGACATATTCTCAGAAAGAACAATTGAAGGAAGAATATATTCAGGAATTATATTCAATTATTCTGACTTATCTATATTTAGACAATAGTTAAGACTTATAAGAAGTCAACTTTCTATTTATAAATAATGAAGAACTCCTTTTTGGATCAAAGGTTAAAAGAAACAAAAAATCCCAATCATCACTTATACTAAATAATTTGCCAACACTTTATGTATTATCAATTCTCTTCATGAAGTATTTTCTTACTTATCTTTCTTTTTCTTCAGGGTATAGCATATGCTATTTTCATGGATTCCTGCTTAGCAAGCCTCACCTGTATTCAACTGTTGTTTAGAATATATTACTTGACTTCCTTAGGAAATCTCTGCTACTCATTCAGATTTCCAAATGTACCCACTTGGAATTTAACTTTTTTAGGTTAAACTACTTCTCTGCTATTTAGAAGATTAAGTATATACATTTATTTGAGTAACTTTGAATTGCTTTTTTTATTTTTCAAAGTTTTATTCAGAGTACTACAAAAATCTATCTTTGTGTTTTACTGGAGATATATCATGGTAGGCTATTCCCTTGTCTTGAACTGCTTCCAGGTACACAATTTTGTATGATCATCTTCACTTTTGGCATTAGGCAGAATACCTATTCCCTGCCCCAAAAAAAAATCAGTTGAAAGCTCAAATTTTTGTTAAAGTTAAGCATTTGCATTTCAACTTCCTTCCCTGTGTGCTAAGTAAATAGAAGTTAAGATGTCAACACAGCTGTGATTAACCAGATTTATGGTAACTGTCAATAGTGAGTGCCCCCAAATACCAGCAAAGCAAATGTTTAAGTAGAGTGTGTGCTGTCAATAATATGGAGAGGAAGATCTTTCTCTGCTATTAGAATTAATTATGGAATTAATAGATGACTGATTTACTTAACATTGACTTCTAAATAAGTTCAATTCCCTTCTCATCATAGCTGAAAAGAGATAGACTGATAGCATCCTATTGCAATGCTTCAACCCTTCAGTCAATACCTCGTACAAGTTACTGGTCAATAAGCATTGTATTTATCTTAGACTTTAGTTACCTGAAACTGACTGAAGTGGGCTTGGCTCAAGTTGTTGTATTTGCCTTATTTAATTTTAAAGAACTGTTCTAAATATTTTTGTACATAGGGGTCCTTTTCCCTTTTTTATGATCTTTTTGGATACAGATTCAGTAGCGGTATTGCTGGTGCAAAGAATATGAACTTTTTTTATAATCTTTGGGGAATTGTTCCAAATTGCTTTCCAGAATGTGTAGATAACAACATTACCAGTAATACACCAGTCGTCCAATTTTCTGCATCTTTTCCAACATTTATTATTTTTCCTTTCTGTCATATTAGCTAATCTGAGAGATGTAAGGTGGTATTTGAAAGTTGTTTTAATGTTATTTCTCTAATCAATAGCATTTTTATATTGTTATAGACTGCTTAATTTCTTCATCTGAAAGCTTCATGCTAATATATTTTTATTCAAAATCATTTATCAATTGAGGAACGACTTGTATTCTTATAAATTTGATTCAGTTTTCTATACATTTTAAAAATGAGGCGTGTATCAGAAAACAATTTTGGTAAAAATGATCCCTAGCTTTCTACTTTCCTTCTAGTTTGGTTGCATTGATTTTGTTTGTGCAAAAGACTTTTTAATTTCATATAAAGCAAAATTATCCATTTTGTGTTTCATGATGTATTCTGTCTAATGTTTGGTCATAAATTCATACTTTTTCCCTAGATCTGATAGACAAACTATTGTTTGCCCTCCTAATTTGCTTAAGGTATCATCCTTTACATTTTAATCATGTACTCATTCAGGCTTATCTTGTAGGGTACGAGATGTTGATCTATGCATGGCTCTTATAGGGGACAGAGTGAAATAATTTTCACTGCTATTATTAACTCTGTCTACATCTCTCCAGAGCTTGGTCCTATTGTGCTATCTGCATTCTGAAGCGAATACCAAAAGAATGGCTACACAAGAAGAGAAATGAAAGAGTGTTGGTCAGAAAAATGCTCTTATACAAGAATATTACTAAAAAAATAAGGAATGGTGGCTCAGCTACTCTGATAGGAGTAATGATGTTGGATGGTATAAAGAGAAAATAAAATTACCAACAATATTGTGTCTAAGAGTAGTAGTGGGATGCCATTTCCAAGGGATACAATACTTTATTTATAACATTTCTATTATTCTTCCTCAAATATCCAAGTTACATTGCCTATTGCAAAGCTTTTGTACAAAATTATACACTTATGACTAATACGTTTTATATTACAGGCAAAGGGGAGCTTATAAAGATAATTTGCTAATCAAGCTTACAAGTCGTAAATTTTGTTTGGGAATTTGATTATATTTTCTTAAGGAGACTTTAGACAAATCCTTTGGAGTCTTTGGGAGAATGAGCTTCACTGATGGTTTCTGTCAACCAGATGATTAGTCTGGAATTTTCTGATAAGTAAAATGTAGGAGGAACAGTTCCCTTTTCATTGAAGTATAAAAAGAATGCAAATAGACTATTTTGCCATTCTGCTCTAGAGCTTTCCTCCTTTCCTTCTCTCCTCCTGTTCCCATAAGTATCATGCCCTGACCTATAGATATTCTTAAAAACTTCCCCCCCTTCTTTCTCCTCCCTCCCAAAGACATCAAGAAATCTAACAAAGATTAAACATGTACAATTCTTTAGACATATTTTCATTTCTCATGTCATACAAGAAATATCAAACCACAGAAGGAAAAAAAAAGAAACCATGAGGAAGAAAACAAGTAAAAAGGTGAAAATACTATGTTTTGATTCATATTAATTCTCCATAGTTCTCTCTCTGGATGCAATTGTCATTTCTACTTAGACTTAATCACTAAATGGGTGTAGCCTCAGTCAAAATGAAACCTGTTGAATGCCCTAGTTTAAAAAGGCCAAAATCTTCCAATGCATCAAGAACAATCTCCATATATATCTTGTCACTGGACCAGATGGCTCTGGAGTGGAAAGTGAGACTGGTGTCCTTGCACAATTCTCCCCTCACTTAAATCCATTTCACAATTCATATCACACTATCATCTCTCTGATGTCACAATCCTAATGAGATCAGGTTAGCAATTCCTACTTTGAAATAAGCGTGTGAATAATTCACAATGGTCATTTTCTTTGTTAAAAGCTGCCTTGGCGGGAGCCATGGTGGCGGAGATCAGACAGGAGTCTCTGTAACCTCCTCTAACCTCCCCTCAAACCAACAACATATGAAGCCTCTAGACTGGTCTGAAGCAAAAAAATCCACAATATCTGGAGAACAACACTATTCTAGAAGAAGATACTCTGGAAGAACCTCAAAACAGGTCTGTTTTAATTGGGCAGGGGGTGGTCTACTGAACCCAGACTGCAGCACAGGGAGACCAAGGCAGGGAGCTGGAGCAGGGATCTGGAACAGGAGTTGGAAAAGGAGTGGGAGCGTTGTGCTTTTCACACACCTGGGAGTCTTCTGCGGGCCTCTTGGAACAATCTGTCCTGATTGTGGGCAGGTGGTTTGGAGGGTCTGCCTTTTGAGGGGAATAGATTGTGAACCACTGAACCCCTGATGAGCATCGGACCTAGCTGCCATTAAACAGCACCTTAAAGCAATCAACCAAACAACAGGACTGATCAGCACCAGAAATAATTCAATCAGTGGAGCTGCCCAGTACCTGAAATAATTCAATCAGCATAACCGCCCCAGGGTGAACTAAAGCAGAACTGCCCAGCACCTGACATAACTCAATCAGCAGAATTGCCCCAGGGCAAATTAAAGCATCTGTCCCACCTTTGCCCTAAACAGACCTGACACCTTTAAAAAAAAATGAATAAAAAAACAAAAAGAGCTCTCACCATAGACAACTTTTATGGAGAGAGGGAAGAACAGACCTCAAATCCTGAGGCCCCTAAAGGTAAAGCAACTCCAGAAAAAGCCCCAAAGAGAGACATAAATTGGTCTCCATGTCACAAGGCTTTCTTTGAAGATTGCATAAAAAATCTTAAAAGAGAGTTAGGAGAAACATGGGGAAATGAAATGAGATCACTGCAAAATAAAATAGAAAAAATGGAAAAAGAATGCAATGAACAAAAAAAATGTAATTGATCAATTGCAAAAGGAACTAAAACAGTAACTGAAGAAAATAAGACATTAAAAATTAGAATCGAACAATTGGAAATGAATGACTACTCAAGACTTCAAGAATCAGTCAAACAAAAACAAAAAAATGAAAGGATAAAGAAAAACATGAAATATCTCCTAGGAAAAACAACTGACCTGGAAAATAGATCTAGGAGAGACAATCTAAGGATTATAGGGCTTCCTGAAAGCAATGATGAAAAAAAGAACCTAGACACTATCTTCCAGGAAATCATAAAAGAAAACTGCCCTGATATTTTAGAGCCAAAAGGCAAAATACTCCTTGAAACAATCCACCGATCACCTCCTGAAAGAAACCCAAAAATTAAGTCCCCCAGAAATATCGTGGCTAAATTCCAGAACTATCATACTAAGGAAAAGATATTACAAGAAGCCAGAAAGAAACAATTTACATATCGGGGAGCTACAATTAGGATCACACAGGACCTAGCAGCTTCTACTTTGAAGGATCGAAGGGCCTGGAATCAGATATTCAGAAGGGCAAAGGAACTTGGATTACAGCCAAGAATAAGTTACCCAGCTAGAATGAGCATTATCTTCCAGGGAAGAAGATGGTCATTCAATGATATAGGAGAATTTCACCTATTTCTACTTAAAAGACCAGAACTGAACAAAAAATTTGATCTACAAACACAGAACACAAGAGAAACATAAAAAGGTAACAAGAAAAAAAAACTCTTGGGAACTATATTTATGTTACAGATACTTATAGAATGAGGGTTGATTTTATGAATCTATTATTATGTTATGATTATGATATGATTACTGTGATTGTATGATTATTATGATATGATTACTGTGATTTTATGATTATTATATGTTTATTGTGATTTTATGATTATTATGATATGATAAACTGAAAAAGAAATTAGAGGTAGAAAAGGGATAACACTGGAAGAAGAGGAAAAGGAGGTAAAATAAGGGAAATTACATCACATGTAGAGGCAAAGAAAACCTATAATGATTGAGGGGAGAAAAGGGAGGGCAATGAGAATTGGGTTAATCTCCATCTCATCAGATTTGGCTCAGAGGGAATAATAGACGTACTTATAAGGAAACAGGAGGGAAAGGGAGGAAAAAGGGGAGAGTGGGGCTCTAAAGGGGAAGGATTGTTTGAGGGAAGTGGTTTTCAAAAGCAAAATAGTAGGGAGGAGGGAAAGGGGATAAGAAAGAGACAAGCATAAGCTAGGGTAACTAAGATGGCAGGAAATACAGAATTAGTTATTTTAACTGTGAATGTGAATGGAATGAACTCTCCCTTAAAGCACAACCAGATAGCAGATTGGATTAAAAACCAGAATCCAACAATATGTTGTATACAAGAAACACATCTAAAACATAGAGATACATACAGGGTGAAGGTAAAAGGCTGGAGCAGAATCTATTATGCTTCAGGTGAACAAAAAAAAAGGAGGGGTAGCAATCCTGATCTCAGACCAAGTAAAAGCAAAGTTAGACTTAATTAAAAGAGACAAAGAAGGAAATTATATCTTCCTAAAGGGTACCATAGATGATGAAGAAATATCAATACTAAACATATATGCACCAAGTGGTATAGCATGGAAATTCCTAGAGGAAAGGTTCAGAGAGATGCAAGAAGAAATAGACAGCAAAACTATAATAGTGGGGGATCTCAACCTCCCTCTCTCAGAACTTGATAAATCAAACCACAAAATAAATAAGAAAGAAGTTAAGGAGATAAACCAATTGTTAGAAAAGTGAGGTATGATAGATCTATGGAGAAAGTTGAATGGAGACAGTAGGGAGTTTACTTTTTTCTCAGCAGTCCATGGAACCTATACAAAAATTGACCATGTGTTAGGACACAAAAACCTCAAAATCAAATGCAGGAAGGCAGAAATAATAAATGCATTTTTTTCAGATCATGACGGAATAAAAATCACCTGCCATATAAGGCCAGGAGAAAATAGACCAAAAAGCAATTGGAAACTAAATAATTTTATCCTAAAGAATGAATGGGTGAAACAGCAAATTACAGACACAATTACTAATTTCATCCAAGAGAATGACAATAATGAGACAACATACCAAAATTTGTGGGATACAGCCAAAGCGGTAATAAGGGGAAATTTTATATCTCTAGATGCTTATTTGCATAAAATAGAAAAAGAGAAAATCAATGAATTGGGCTTGCAACTAAAAAAGCTAGAGAAAGAACAAATTAAAAACCCCCAATCAAATACCAAACTTGAAATCCTAAAAATAAAAGGAGAGATTAGTAAAATTGAAAGTAAAAAAACTATTGAATTAATAAATACAACTAAAAGTTGGTTTTATGAAAAAACCAACAAAATAGATAAACCTCTAGTTAATTTAATTAGAAAAAGGAAAGAGGAAAATCAAATTGTTAGTCTCAAAAATGAAAAGGGAGAACTTTCCACCAATGAAGAGGAAATTAGAGCAATAATCAGGAGTTACTTTGCCCAACT
>JAJPUD010000077.1:691345-703452 GCA_023553655.1 Myrmecobius fasciatus | reverse complement strand
GTAGTGGATATCCTGCCATCTAGGGGAGGGGTTGGGAGTGGGGGGGAGGATTGTAACAGAAAGCTTTGTAAGGATTAATGTTGAAGAATTAGCCATACATATGTTTTGCAAATAAAAAAGTTTTAATAAAAAAGGAATTAAGGAAAGAAACTATATTTTACTAAAGAGCACCATAGATAATGAAGCAATATCAATACTAAACACATATGCACCAAGTGGTATAGCATCCAAATTTCTAGAGGAAAAGTTAAGAGAGATGCAAGAAAAAATATAGAGCAAAGCTATACTAGTGGGGGATCTCAAGCTTGCCATTCTCCAATTGATTAATGGTCAAAGGATATGACAGACAATTTTCAGATGAAGAAATTAAAATGATTTCTAATCATATGAAAATATACTCTAAATCACTATTTATCAGAGAAATGCACATTAAGACAACTCTGTGACACAACTACACACCTCTGAGATTAGCTAAGATGACAGGAAAAGATGGTGATGAATCTTGTAGGGGATGGGAAAACTGGGACACTAATACATTGTTGGTGGAACTGTGAATGGATCCAACCATTCTGGAGAGCAATTTGGAACTATGCTCAAAAAGGTATCAAACTGACCCAAGCTGACTCCTTGACCCAGCAGTGTTTCTATTGGACTTATATCCCAAAGAGATCTTAAAGGATGGAAAGGGACCCACATGTCCAAAAAATGTTTGTTGGGGCCCTTTTCATAGTAGCAAGAAACTGGAAAGTGAATGGATGCCTATTACTTGGAAAATGGTTGAATAAATTATGGTATATGAATGTTAAGGAATATTATTGTTTGATAACAAACAATCAGAAGGATGATTTTAGAGAAGCCTGGAGAGATTTACATGAACTGATGTGAAGTGAAATGAGCAGAACCAGGAGATCATCGAACATGACAACATCAATATTACACAATGATCAATTCTGATAAATGTGACTCCAAAAATGAGATGATTGATGGTAGTTCCAATGATCATGTGATGAAGAGTAGGGAGGGAATGGGAGAATAGAAGGGAAATCTGAAACACAACACTATGCAAGGGTCAATGTTGAAAAATTATCCATGCATATGTTTTGAAAATAAAAAGAAAAAAATAAGGAAAAAAGATTAAAAAAAAAACTTTACTTTTTTCTTACAATACATATACACCAAATTCACTGAAAGCTTTTTTTCAAGTGTTTTGTGGTGTTGGGGATACTGAGACAAAAATTACATGGTCTCTACCTTTAGTTAGAAGATTCTTCTTGGCCCATATAAGACGAATACTATTGTAGGATAGCTTGGTGCCAGCCACAGGTATGTATTATTGATAATAAAAGAATGTATTAATAACCTTATTATTTTATTATATATTATTTATGCAATTATTACTTTTACTAATGTGTCACTCAGGCTATCTACCTACTACCCCTTATTCTCCCTACATGTAAACCAAGCTTCTTTTTTATATGAATATGTCCTTTATAATGTATTTTACATGACCTTTTGGTGTGCACAAATTACCATTAGTAATACTCTTCAACTAATATTCACTGACTACATGCATCTTCCACGAAGATTCACTTGAAATTTTGGATTACTTACAATTTTGATTTAATAATTCAGAGGTTTAGTTCTATATGCACACACATAAAAAATGTATGTATATAATAGGCATTTACATACAATTATGTGCATATATGGATACATATCTGAGTCTATTAATATATAGATTTTTAGTATATATTAATATATAGTTAGGAATATCTAAACCATAATTAGGAATATCACTAGGGACTCTCCCTTCTCTTTGGATTTTGCAGAAACATTCTCCATGACATAGGAGAGTTTTGTTTGTTGCTTAATTTTAATAGAGAGAATCATGCAAAGGATTTAGAGATGAAAGAAAATTTATAGCTCACCTGGTTCAACTTCCTAATGTTAAAAATGAGGAAATTGATCCCCACATTAAGTGACTTACTATGCCTCAGCTTACAATAACCAAGCAAATAAACTTGGATTTAAATTCTACTCAGATGTGGAATCCAGTGCTATTATCACTAAGTAGTATCAATCATGCAATAGCAAAATGTATGGTTGTAATCAATGCATGGGAGATAACTTTTTGAAGCTAAGTATTCTTTTTATTTTTATTATGTTTTTAAATTATTGGCTTTTATTTTAGCTTGTATATTAATAATTATCCCATTAACATTATTAAAACATTTTTGTATTATTTATAATACATACTTGTTACTGACAACAAGAACAATCTTTTTTTCCAAGGGGAGGGAGGGATTGTGTCATTTTTATCTCAGTGTCCCTAGCACCTAGAAGAATAAGGCTAAATATTCTGTTAATCAATATTTGCTGAAACAACAGTCCAGCCTAGGAATTCTGATACACAGCACCCAGAAAATAAGTATCAGGGCAATAAGATGGATAGTCTACCTTGGTTTAAAAAATCAGTGTCACAAAATTAAGATGGGTGAAGCATTGTTAGATAGCAGTCAATAAGAATTGACAATGTTTTGTGGCAGCCAAAAACATCCCTGTGTTTTATAATTTCTAAAATTAATAAACATTTTTCAGTTCCCACTTTTTCCACTCTAAAAAATGGAAGAAAAATAGTTATTTTTAAACATTCATAGTCAGATGTAATAAATATCCATGCCTTTGCCATGTCAAAACTGTTTAACTTGGTACCAGCTAGGTGGTGCAGTGGATAGAGCACCAGCCCTGAAATCAGGAGGACTTGAGTTCAAATCTGGTCTCAGACACTTAATACTTCCTAGCTGTGTGACCCTGAGCAAGTCACTTAAGCCCAATTGCCTCAGCAAAAAACAAAATCTGTATATCTTATGTATATTTAATCTGTGTCATATCTGTGAGAGGAGATATGAAGCACTCTTCAATTCTGATCCTCTGGAACCAAGGGTAAGTATTGTGTTGAGCAAACTTCTTAGTCTTTCCAAGTTGTTTTAGCAATGTTATTATTATAGTAATGCAACTTAAAATCAAATTCATCATAACTAGATGAAAGTTAATATTAAGGCTGCCTCAAGAGAGGCATAGTGTCTGTCTGGATCCAGGAAAGTGATAGTATTCTTATATTTTGCCTGGTAAGACCAGATATGGAATTTTAATTTTAATTCTGGTTACATTTTAAGAACATTAACTTTTAAGAACATTATGAAAATTAAACTTTAGGAGGTCCAGGGAAAGGCAACAAGGATTTAAAAAAGGGCTTTGAAATCAAGCTGTATTGAGAATTTTTCAGAGTTGGAGATATTTCATCTAGAGTATAGAAAATAATGTGTGGGGAGGGGGAGATGATAGCTATTTTGAAATATTTGAAGAGTTGTCAATTAAAGAGGGATTTGATTTGTTCTTTCTCATCTCAAAAGGCAGAACTGGGGATACATAAATGGAAATTTTACAGAGGTCCTTTTGAACTTTACAGAATCTTTTCTAACCCTTATATTAACATATAAAAGTAATTACAAAGACACATACACACACACACAGATATTCCCTCTTAATGTCCTCAAGCAAAGCCTTTCTGATCACTTGTTACACACTCAGTTCAGTCCTTTAGTGACCTGTCCCCTGCCCTCCTACCTAGATATTCTGTGATTCTATAAATCTGTATGTTCTGATGGCAGTTTGTCAGTATGCAAAAAAATGTTCATCAACTTTGAATTTAAGCTATCAAATAAAAATGTTTGTAAATTATGTGTGTATACTTGTTGAAACTGAATAGTATTGTTATTACTTCATTGCTACTAATAATATTGATCATGGCAGAAAAGTCTTACTTAAAAGGAACAAAAGTTTCAATAATAGAAGGGGGAAGGAACAATTGATGATCTGGAACTAACAACTAATTATGTTCATGATGATGGTGATGATACTTCTGTGGCATTATTATTATTGGTGGTATTATTATCCACATTTTACAGATGAAGAAATTGATTCAAAAAGAGACTAAGTGGCTTGCACAGAATTAAACAGCTAAGATTACTTTTGAATTCAATTTTTTTTCCTTCCTGGCTCTGTATTCAATTCACCAGATGGCTGCTGCAGAATTGTTCCATTCACCTATGGCACAAATGGAGTTTTTATTTTGAAAGATTACTCAGAAGCAACTTATTAGACTACAAATAGCCTGATCCCAAAGTCAGATGTGAGTTCAATCCTGTCTCTGACATATGCTGGCTATGTGACTGTCACAATTCATAGCTTCTTCAGGTTCTAGTCTAGGCAAATCCATAAGAATAAATTGCAGAGCATATATTAAACTACCTTGGGCAAGAGAGGCTCTTCATCTTAGAATTCTATATATACCTTCAAATTACTATTGGTTTTTTCTATGTGTGGTGCTGTCTTTACAAAACTACCCTAATGCATACATCCATAGCTAGATCCATAGCATAGATATAACTACATATTTGTATTTATATAATATTACTCTATCTTTTGAGAATTTTATCCATATAAAAGTTATTGTGGCTCATGTCTGTGAACCAGATGTATTATATGTAATCATTATAAACTTAGAAGGGGGGCTATGAAATGATTTATACTTATGACTTCAGTTAGAAAGCAAAACTCTCCAATAATGTTCTAGGGATTGAATTCCTAGTCCTGTACTTGGAAAGATCCTCCTCTTATTGATGACTTCCATTGTGCTCTTATGGAAAACACACATACACAAACAGAGAGACTGACAGACAGACACAGAGACACAGACAAAGATAGATACAGAGACAGAGAAAAAGAAAGAGATATCCTGTAACATGAGGACAGGTTCAGCCAAAAGTATTAAGGAAAATAATATTAAGTAGGTGAATATATTCTTAATGGTAAAGTAGAGACTCACTCAATTAAGAGGAAGGGTGGGGAAGGATAGGACCTTCTCATTTATTCCTCTCTTAATTGTCTTATTTCTTTCAGTTCTTTGGCTTCCAGAGTTAATACTTAGTATAAAATCTAGAGTCACAATTTCAAGCTTATCCATTTAGAAGTCAACTTGTAGAGTATATGGAAGGGAACTACAAATTTGATATGCATTAACTGCTTCCATGGGACAACTATCATATCTCCCTTCTTCTCTTCTCCTCCTTCCTAGAGAGCAACTATGCATGAATATCTCCCCATCCCAACTTCCAGCTTCACATTTCATCTGAGAGTACATAGCTTTTAGTTTTCCCTTTTCCCAAGCTGGGATGCACTACAAATCCCTGGGATTTGGGGAGGGGCAGACATCCCCTTGACAGGGATTGCTATATAAACAAACGTGAATCTCTGCAAACACTCCAATTGCCATACATTTTATATTTGGAAGATAATGCATATTGTCTGTTTGGAAGAATAGAAAAGACATTCCTATCTAGCAAGTTCTCATCACAATTATCTAGATCTTAATCCTTTGAATGATTTATCTTCACAGAAACTATTTTTTTCCTGCAGAAAAGGATTTGCAAAATCAGAACCACTTAGCTTGAGAGAGAATAAATCAATTGATCAATTAATCAGTAAGCATTTATTCACTATCTACCATTTTCTAGGTATTACATTAAGAGAGGTGATAGGTAGAAGTAAAACAATCCCTGGATCTTATAAGGATCTTATATCTTAAAAGATTATTGAAATTATTTAATGGGATGAATTAGCATCCAATCATTCTGATCAATATTTAATCCTTTTATTTTTAATTATTTTGGTGAGGCAATTGGGATTAAATGACTTGGTTAGGATCATGCAGCTAGTAAGTATTTATGTGTTTTGAGGCCAAATTTGAACTCAGGTCTTCCTAATTACAGGACCAATGCTTTATAAACTATGCCATCTAGCTAACCCTATCCAAATGTTTTTAAATTTAACATTATCTACTTGAAATATTGGATTCCTACCAGATTATATATCTATGAATGAAATGTCTATGTCCAATAGTTATTTCTATATAATCTGCAAACTGGAAAATGTTCTTATAGTTTGGAAAATGTCTACATATCTTGACAAATGCCTTCTTCAGATATATCTGAATTTTAATTCATCATTTTAAAAAGATGTTTTTAGTGATAATTTATGTTCTCACCTCATTTTCTTAACAAACTGAAGCTTTTTAGTGTTAGTTTTCCTTCCAAAACTCATATTACTTGAAATATCTAGGGAAAGGTTTGCACAATAAATTGAATATATTACTTCACATTTTATATTTCCTTAGTTCACTGACTCACTATATCTTTTTAGCTCTTGGCCTTTAACTATCTCTAGGTACTTCTTCAAGTAATGTGAAAAATATATTAGATCATAATATATATGGAATATTGGGAAAAGACCAAGTTTTCCATGTAAGTGAATGGAAATTGTCACCATGAAAAGTGAAAATAATCTTGGAGATAAAAAGAATAAGTTTTAAAATATTCTTTGAAATTATTAGGAAATAAATCTCTTATATTACTTCCCACTTTAAAGAGATATATGTTTCTTGTTGTTTATTATAATAACTTGGGAGCTTTTTTTGGCTCAGACCCATGATTGCCTCAATGACTGGAGTAAAAAGAGCAAGGTTAAAACTTGTACAAATATAAATTAGTTAATTTCCTGTAATTTACAATTTAGAAAATCATGGTGGAACACAGAAAGTTTAAGTGATATATTCATGATCCCTCAAGCTAGGATGTGTGAGAGGAAGAAATTGAACACAGGCCTTTGTGACTCTGAGGCCATTTTTCTGACTTCACCCTGCTTACTCTTTTCTATTATGAATTACTTTATAAAAATCTGTTGCAGTATTTCTACTCTATGAGTTTCTATTTCTACCTAATGAATCAAGACCAAATTCATTCATCAGAACATTGTGATAAATGTGATTGGAGGTTATAAGGAAATGTACCCTACCTTCCATTAATTTATATTTTAATAATGAAATTCTCTCTCTCTCTCTCCTTCTCTGTCTCTCTCTGTCTCTCTCTCTCTGTCTCTCTGTCTTTCTCTGTCTCTCTCTCTCTGTCTCTCTCCTTCTCTGTCTCTTTCTCTCTGTGTCTCTCTCTCTGTCTCTCTGTCTCTCTGTCTCTCTCTCCCTCCTCTTTCATTCTGTCACATACACACATTCTCTCTCTTTCATTCTCATTTCTACTCTCATATTCTTTCTCTTTCATACAAATTCACACTTTCTTTCTCGATCATTCATTCACCTATTGATGTACATACACTCTTCTATAGACATACAAAGACAAAAACGCACTTTTGTGTGTGTATGTATATATGTATATTAAAATGGTTCATATATGCAAATTGTTTTCCTACAAATGTATTTATAAGCAGTGTGGTAATTCCCTCACCGAAATAATAACCTAAGTAATGACTTAGTAGATAAATTCTTTGGAATTTCTTTAGGCAAATATAGATTAAATGGCATAGTCTGGGCACACAGCTTATAAGTGTCATAAGCAGGATGACACACTCTGTATGTATATGTATACACACCAGTGAAATCAAGAAGACAATTATCCACCTTTGCATATATATATATATATATATATATGTTTGTAATTTCCTTTTTTATTTTTGTGACCAAATAGATTTTGATACAAAATCAAATATATAATAGAAAATAATTACTTAACAGCTAAAGTAAATGAATTTTAGACTACTTTTAGCACATGTTCAATTATGGGATTAGGTAACGTAAAATTCATGTTACCACAGCTTTCCTTTTATAATTCATTTCTTTTTTTTCTATGAATTTTAATTCCTAATTATTTTCTTTGAAGAGAAAGTCCATGTAAACTCTAAATTCTTCTGAATTATGTGTAATTATGTGGTGCTTGTGTGTGTATAAGGAAATGGATAATATTAAATTCAATGTTATAGGAAACATCTATTGAGGAAACATACAGATAAGAGTCATTTCTACAACTTAGAATCTTATATTCTCTTACCTGGTCTGAACAAATGGCTTCATTTTATCATTGTTGAATCATTTTTTTTCAGTTATGTTCAACTCTTCATGACTCCTGTAGGGGTTTTCTTGGCGAAGATACTGAAGTATTTTGTCATTTACAAATGAGGAAATTAAGGCAAACAAAGTTAAATGAATTGTCCAGATTCACACAGATAATAGGTTTCTGAAACCAGACCTGAACTCAGGAAGATGAATCTTCCAGATTACAAGCCTACCATTCTATCACAAAGCCACCTGAATATCCTTAATAGCTTCATTTTATACATCAGGTAGAAGTAGAAAATTCTACATATTTTCTGCCTAGCCCATTTAATAGGGGAAAATGGCATAAAATTTCATGTCTTGTACATAATATGAACTTATTTAAAGCACAATATTAATCCATCATGTTTACTTATATTAAAATGCAATTAAAATAGTTAAAAGAAAATAAAAAATACATTAAAAATCTTATGCTATTTAGGAATAGTATTATATTGTATTGGTTTTATTCTTGGGAGATTAGGGCTTAAAATTTCCTTCCAAAAGTTTTTTTTTTATTTTATTTCCATAACATATGTGTGGGTAATTCTTCAACACTAACCCTTACATAGCTTTCTGTTACAAATTTTCCCCCCAACTCCCCACCCCTCCCCTAGATGGCAGGATATCCACTACATGTTAATTATGTTAAAATATTGGCAAATCGAATATATGTATACATATTTCCAAACTTATCATTGTTGTGCAAGAAAAATCTTATCTACACAAACGATATATCAGATAAAGGAAACACAATGTAAGCAAACATCAATCAAGGAGTATGAAAATGTTATGTTGTGGTCCACATTTCACATCCCTCTCTCTGGGTGGATATGGCTTTCTTCAGTGAACAATTGGAGGTGGTTTGAAACATTTCATTGTTGAAGAGAGCCATGTCCATCAGAATTGATCGTCATACAGTATTGTTGTTGCCATGTATAATGATCTCCTGGTTCTTCTCATTTCACTCAGCATCAGTTCATGCAAGTCTCTCCAGGCCTCTCTGAAATCATCTTGCTGGTCATTTCTTACAGAACAATAATATTCCATAATATTCATATACCATAATTTATTCAGCCATTCTCCAATTGAAGGGCATCTATTCAATTTCCAGTTTCTAGCCACTACAAAAAGGGCTGCCACAAACATTCTTGCACATGTAAGACCCTTTCCTTCCTTAATGATTTCTTTGTGATATAAGCCCACTAGGAATGCTGCTGGGTCAAAGGGTATGCACAGTTTTATAACTTTTTGAGCATAGCTCCAAATTGCTCTCCAGAATGGCTGTATCCGTTCACAGCTCCACCAACAATGCATCAGTGTCCCAGGCCTCCCACAACCCCTCCAACATTCATCATTAACTTTTCCTGTCATTTTAGCCAATCTGACAGGTGGGTAGTGGTACCTCAGGGTTGTCTCGAATTGCATTTCTCTTATCAATAGTGATTTGGAGCACCTTTTAATATGACTATAAATAGTTTTAATTTCATCCTCTGAAAATTGTCTGTTCATATCCTTTGACCATTTATTGATTGGAGAATGGCTTGAATTTTTATAAATATGAGACAATTCTCTATATATTTTAGAGATGAGACCTTTATCAGAACCCTTAAATGTAAAAATGATTTCCCAATTTATTGCTTCCCTCCTAATCCTGTCTGCATTGGTTTTGTTTGTACAAAAACTTTTTAACTTAATATAGTCAAAGTTATCTATCTGGTTTTCAATTAAGAGTTCCAGTTCTTCTTTGGACATAAATTTATTCCATCTCCAAAGGTCTGAGAGCCAAACTATATTACGTTCCTCTAATTTACTTATAGTATCACTCTTTATATCCAGATCATGAACCCATTTAGATCTTATCTTGATATGTGGTGTTAGATATGGGTCAAGCCCTAATTTCTTCCACACTAGTTTCCAGTTTTCCCAGCAGTTTTTGTCAAATAATGAATACTTATCCGAAAAGCTGGGGTCTTTGGGTTTATCAAAGACTAAATTGCTATAGTTATTGCCTAGTTTGTCTTGTGATTCTATCCTATTCCACTGATCCACTACTCCACTTCTTAGCCAGTACCAAATGGTTTTGATGACCGCTGCTTTGTAATAAATATAGTTTTAGATCTGGTACAGCAAGGCCACCATCGTCAGCCTTTTTTTCATTAATCCCCTTGAAATTCTTGACCTTTTGTTCTTCCAAATGAACTTTGCTAGCATTTTTTCTAGATCTGTAAGATAATTTCTTGAGAGTTTGATTGATATGGCACTAAATAAGTAAATTAGTTTGGGTAGTATTGTCATTTTTGTTATATTCACTCGGCCTACCCATGAGCATTTTAAGTTTTTCCAATTGACTAGGTCTGATTTTATTTGTGTGGAAAGTGTTTTGTAGTTTAGTTCATATAGTTCCTGACTTTCCCTTGGTAGATAATTTCCCAAATATTTTATACTATCAACAGTTATTTTGAATGGAATTTCTTTTTGTATCTCTTGCTGCTGAACTTTATTGGTAATATATAAAAATGCTGATGATGTATGTGGATTTATTTTGTATCCTGCAACTTTGCTAAAGTTGTGAATTGTTTCTAGTAGTTTTTTAGTTGAGTCTTTAGGGTTCTCTATGTATATCATCATGTCATTTGCAAAGATTGATAATTTGGTTTCATCATTACCTACTCTAATTCCTTTAATCTCTTTTTCTTCTCTTACTGCCAAAGCTAACATTTCTAAGATGATATTAAATAATAATGGTGACAGTGGGCAGCCTTGTTTCACTCCTGATCTTATTGGGAATGGTTCTAGTTTGACTCTATTACATATGATGCTTGCTGAAGGTTTTAAGTAGATACCACTAATCATTTTAATGAAAAGCCCATTTATTCCTATACTCTCCAGTGTTTTTAATAGGAATGGGTGTTGGATTTTATCAAAGGCTTTTTCTGCATCTATTGAGATAACCATATGGTTTTTGTTAATTTGGTTATTAATATAATTGATTATGCTAATAGTTTTCCTAATATTGAACCAGCCCTGCATTCCTGGTATAAATCCTACTTGGTCATGGTGTATTATCCTATGGATGACTTTCTGTAATCTCATTGCTAATATCTTATTTAAAATTTTTGCATCAATATTCATTAGAGAAGTGGGTCTATAGTTTTCTTTCTCAGTTTTCTCCCTACCTGGTTTAGCTATCAGCACCATATCTGTGTCATAGAAGGAATTTGGTAGTACACCTTCTTTCCCTATTTTTTCAAATAGTTTTTATAGTATTGGGATTAATTGTTCTTTAAATGTTTGGTAAAAAGACCCCAGCTTTTGGGATAAATACTCACTATTCGGCAGAAACTGCTGGGAAAATTGGAAACTAATGTGGAAGAAATTAGGGCTTGATCCATACCTAACACCACATACCAAGATAAGATCTAAATGGGTTCATGATCTAGATATAAAGAGGGACTTTGTAAGCAAGTTAGAGGAACGTAATATAATTTATCTCTCACACCTGTGGAGATGGAATAAATTTATGTCCAAAGAAGACCTGGAATTCCTAATTGAACACCAGATGGATAATTTTGATTATTTTAAGTTAAAAAGTTTCTGTACAAACAAAAGAAATGCAGACAAGATTAGGAGGGAAGCATCAAATTGGGAAATCATCTTTACATTTAATGGTTCTGATAAAGGCCTCATTTCTAAAATATATAGAGAATAGTCTCATATATATAAGAATTCAAGCCACTCTTCAATAGATAAATGGTCAAGGGATATGAACAGACAATTTTCAGATGATGAAATTAAAACCATCTCTAGTCATATGAAAAGTTGCTCCAAATCACTATTGATCAGAGAAATGCAAATTAAGACAACTCTGAGGTACCACTACACACCTGTAGATTGGCTAAAATGAAAGGAAAAGATAACGATGAATTTTGGAGAGGATGTGGGAAAACTGGAACACTAATACATTGTTGGTGGAACTGTGAACGGATCCAACCATTCTGGAGAGCAATTTGGAGCTATGCTCAAAAAGTTTTCAAACTGTGCATGCCCTTTGACCCAGAAGTGTTTCTACTGGGCCTATATCCCAAAGAGATCTTAGAGGAGGGAA
>JAJPUD010000077.1:644153-685509 GCA_023553655.1 Myrmecobius fasciatus | reverse complement strand
ATATGGCAGTAAATCAAGAGTTATATGCTACATTGTCAAAGCCACCATTTGGCTGCCAGCCAAAGTTACCCGGTAAGAACAGACACCGTAGTATGAATGAAAAAATTTCCATTATTTTATCTCCTTCTCATTTCAGCTATCTAATTCTTTAGTTTAAAGAAGTCCAGAATATATTATAAACTCTATAAAATTTTCATGCACAACATATGGCTTTATCTGGCTTTAACCTGATATGTTACATAAAGTGCAATCAAGCATAAGCCACCCGGACATCTATGGTTGATTCCATCATTTGAGAGAGAATATTTCTCAAATGCCTGTAACATATTTCTTTGACATTCATGGGACCACTTGGATTTAGGTGATGTTCATACATGTTCATGTTAAGAAGATTAAATGAGTCTTGGAAGTGTATTTCCTATTAATGTATAATATATATGGTAATGATCCTCTCAAGGTTTATCAGTGAATTTGTGTATTGGAAGACCTATGAACAAAAATTCAACTCAGATAAAGATAAAGACATTCCCAATTTAAAGCTGGGAAAGGACATCAGTCAATTAAACTGATTCAAAACATCTGCATCTTCACACATACACACACCAATTAATATTGACCTACTTACATTGAATTACTCCCTAAAACCATAATATATCTTCATTCTGAAAACCAATAATAAGCCTAACCATAGGTATTGCTTTATATATGACTCATGAATCAATTACCAACTATTTAATTTCCACTATTCATACCATATTAGGAATTTGAAATACAAGGGGAAACAGTATTTCTCTTCGAGGATTCCAAATTTCTATTGGGGAAAGCAACATATGCCCCTGTAAGCAATTGCATACAGAGGTAATTTGTATACAAATTAATTTCATGGGAGTAGAATGGGGCTTATTAGTAACTAGATGATAAAATACTGTCTCAGGTAAAAGGTAGTGGGTTCTGACAAGCTTTGAGGGAAACCATAAGTTCTAAGAAGTGGAAGTGAGGAAGAAATATATTGTAAGCACAGGGAACATTATGGAGAAAGATACAGAAATAAGAGATTTAGAAAAAAAAGAAATGTTTGAATAACAGTAAAGAAGGCCAGTTTGTCAAATCTATATAATTCTTAAGGGATATAATGAATGTCAGTAATGATAGGAGGGAACTATTTTGTACATTAGATCAATGAGAGAGAGAGAGAGAGAGAGAGAGAGAGAGAGAGAGAGAGAGAGAGAGAGAGAGAGAGAGAGAGAACTTTGGCACTTTGGTGGAGGATGGATTAGAAAGGGAGAGACTTGAGGAAAGGGAGCAAATTAGAAGCCTATTGCAATGGTTAAATGCCATGAGTTATATCCAGAAGTCTTATAGAATCAATACTCTTTTTTAAAAATTCCTAGTCATTTTTTATTAAAACTTTTTATTTCTGAAACATATGCATGGGTAATTTTTCAACATGGATGCTTGTAAAACTTTCCATTCCATTTTTTTCTTTTCTTCCCCCAAACCCCTTCCCCTAGATGGCAGGTAGTCTAATATATGTTAATTATGTTAAAATATATGACAAATCGAATATATGTATACATATTTATTCAGTTATCTTGCTGTACAAGAAAAATCAGATCTACAAGAAAAAAAAATAACCTGAGAAGGAAAACAAAATACAAGCAAAT
This sequence comes from Myrmecobius fasciatus, assembly GCA_023553655.1. Lineage (NCBI taxonomy): Eukaryota > Metazoa > Chordata > Mammalia > Dasyuromorphia > Myrmecobiidae > Myrmecobius > Myrmecobius fasciatus. Next base: position 683,845 of record JAJPUD010000077.1, on the reverse strand, counting down.
ATCAACAAAAAGCATTAAAATGCTATGTTGTGGTCCAGACTCAGATCCCACAGGCCTCTCTCCCTGGGTGTAGATGGCTTTCTTCATCACTGAACGACTGGAACTGGTTTGAAGCATCTCATTGAAGAGAATCATTTCCATCAGAACTGATCATCGTATAGTCTTGTTGCCGTGTATAATGATCTCCTGGTTCTGCTCACTTCATTCAGCATCAGTTCATGCAAGTCTCTCCAGGCCTCTCCGAAATCATCCTGCTGGTTGTCTCTTACAGAAAAATAATATTCCATAACATTCATATACCCTAATTTATTCAGCCATTCTCCAATTGATGGGCATCCATTCAGTTTTCAGTTTCTAGACACTACAAAAAGAGCTGCCACAATGAATTACTAGTTTTGATGAAAAAGGCTTGTGCACTATCACACAATAAGTATCAAGGGTCTGAGGCCAAATTTGAATTCATGTTTTCCTGACTTTAGGGAAGAAGTTGTGTGCTCTATTTATTGTGTCTCCCACTTAGCTGCCCCCATCAAATCTGTTTCAGAAATTATGATTATCACTAAAAATGCATGTCAGGATTGTCTTATTTGAACTGTATGTTTCATAAATGGAGTAATTCTCACATATGTATTTACACAATTATTTTTTGAATTATCTTTTAATTCACTTCCCTTATATTGTCAAATTCTAGGAGTCCTGAGATTGAGATGTGCATTTAGCTAACTATCAAGATTTATCTTGGTGGGAAAGAAATAGAAAGGGTTTTCAGGAACAACAAATGGCATTAAATTTTTTGTACTATGTTGCACAGTTTTAAATGTCTCATAATATTTTTGTGTAAATACAGAAATGTTGGACTTTGTTTACAGTCCTTTTGATTGAAAGGATGTTCACTTGTTATTTGATATATTTTTCAACTGAGATTCCATTCCCAAGGATGAAAAGATAAGGGATATCATATCTACCTAACCTGGAGATAATTTGCATAGCATCTGAATAATTGAGAGCTTTTTAGTTGTTCTGGAATTTATGAAGGCATAATTTGTTTCCTTGCAGGACATTTAGATATTATGGGAACCAAACAACAGGGGAAGTAACAACATTATTTTAAGATGATCAGATGTGAATGACTTAACTGTTCTTAGCAATACAGGGAGCCAAGATTTATGAAAAATGTTATCTGTCCCCAGAGAAAGATCTGATAGTGTCTGAATACTGATTCAGGCATACCTTTTTACCTAATTGTTCTTAAGGGTTTTTGTTTTTGGTCTGTTTTCTTTCACATAATAAAATTAAATATATTTATCATGACCATACATATATAATCTATATGTTTAAATTTCTTGTCTTCTCAACAAGTGGTTTGAAGATGGAAGAAAGAATAAGGAAGAAAGTTGAAACACAAAATTTTAAAAATGAATATTTAAAATTGTTTTACATGTAATCAGGGATAATTTAAAGACTAAAATATAAAAGAATAAGACCTCTTCATTGCTTTTGCACTATGCAAGCAAAACAAAAGAAAGAAAAATAAGGCTTTGTTCTCCATTAGAAAAAAATGCATCTTTTTTGCTGAGTGAGAACAAATCAGAATGAGTTAATACTTAATTGCTCTAAGTGAAAAAAAAAAAGGATCGTTTAACAGTATCAAAAAGGAAATAAGGAAAACGAAACTAGCTGATGAGATAAAGGGTATTTAAGGGTATTTACTCCACTGTTATAGTTTGAGGAAATGAATGTGGAAGAAAATAAAGTAGCTTGATGAATATTTCTGGTTTATTGTCAAATCAACAAGCATTTCTTAAATATCTGCTATGGGTTGGGCACTATGTGTCTAGAGACACAAAAGGCAAAAATAAGCCTCTGACCTCATGGTCTTCATGTGATGAAGAAAACAATGCTTCATCAATTATGTACAAATTGTCTATGTGTATATCTTTATGGATAGCTGAATACATAATATATACACATATATGTATATATATATATATATATATATCTGTGTGTGTATTTTGATATACAAACATACACACATACATACTTTAATAAATTAGTAGTAAATTCAGGGGGAAAAACTAGTATTAGGAGAGCAGAATGGCCTTTTTACAGAAGGTGGGATTTTACCTGAGATTTGAAAAAAATCTAAATAGTCCATCAGTCTGTTAAAGCATTATTTAGCACTGTGTTAAAACACACAAAAAAGGGGGGGCATATTTCCTTCCCTCAAAGATCTCACAATAAAGTGGGGAGTAAACAAAGAAATAAACTATCTGCAAATAAGCTATGCATAGCAGAAAAGGAAAATAATTAAAGAATAAAAGGCATTGATATAAGAGGGATTCAGAAAAGCTGGATAGCACCAAGATTTATTTAAATTGTTCTATTGATTCAAAAGGTAAATTTTAGCTTTTAGCTTTATTCCCTATTATTTTACAAACTAGAATAAGTAAGTACTTCTGATAATCCTAAATGGAAAATTCTAATCTATCAGCCAGCACCAATTTCAAAATTGCCCAGAATTAGGTGAACTATACTAGGGTTAACAATGACATTTCTAGACAAAATTTTCTGACCCTGTTATTTGAAGACCAAAATGCTTTCTAGGCTTTTGTTAATTCCTGGAAATTATTTGGAATTTTTTTTGCATTTTAAAATAATTTGTACATCATTCATTCTAAATACCAGATAACAAAATGTTATATCAAAGTAAATTAGATTTAACTGAGATGAAAATCAAAGATAATCTCAGATTATGTAAATGTAGTATATGTAAGTATAATTCAAATGAAAGCCATCACTTCTATATCTTTTTTAAATATAAATCAGTTTCTGTTTATATCTGTGCTTTATGAAAAAAAATAGTTATCCTCATGATCTTTTACCCTGAATTTCACAGTCTAGAAATTGTTTCCATCTTGTAAACTTTTCATATTCTTCAAAACCAAGATATTTTAAGGATTCCATTAACAACTTGTGTTATTAAACAATCCTCAAATTTTCCTCTTTATTGCCAAAAGCCGATCCAAGATGACCCAAATATAAAATATTTCCTATGGTAGAAATTCACCAAGAAAAAGTTATATCATGTGAAATGTTGAAAGATCCTGAAAATCCCTTTCAGCATTTAGCCTGCCAGTGGAGCCAAGATGGCAGAGTGAAGCCAGAAAGTTGCTCTAGCTCTCTCACTTTCCCTCAAAAAAATCTCTCAAAGGAAGGCAATTCCTGAAAAAATACAATTGGCCAAATGAAAAAAAAATTAATTCCTTAAAAATTAGATCAAAAGCAAAAAAAAAAATCCACTGAAGAAAACATTTTGAAAAGTAGAATTAATCAAATAGAAAAGGAAATACAAAAAGTAACTTAAGAAAATCATACATTAAAAACTAGCACAAGAAATTGAAGCTAATGCCTTTCTGAGACATCAAAAATCAGTCAAACTAAAAATGAAAAAAAAATGAAAGAAAATGTAATATGCCTCACTGGAAAAACAGTCAAACTGGAAAATAGATCCAAGAAGGATGCTTTAAAAGTATGTTTTACCTGAAGGTCATGACCAGAAAAAGAGCCTGGGTGGCATTCTTCAGGACATCATCAAGGAAAACGGCTCTGGCATATTAGAATCAGATGGGGAAATAGTCATTGAAAGAATCCATTGAAGACCTTGTGAAAGAGATCCCACAAGGAAAACACCAAGGAACATTATTACACATCTCCAGAAGTATAATATTAAGGAAAAATTACTGCAAGTACCCAGACAAAAGCAATTCAAGATTCAAAGAGGAACAGTCAAGATTATCCAGGATCTGGAAGCATCTAAAATAAAGGGTCAGAGGGTTTGGAATATCATATTCTGGAAGGCAAAGGACCTGGGGTTGCAACCACAAATGAAATAACCAGTATGACTGAGCACCAAATTTCATTGGGTCTTCAATGACTTTCAATCATTTCTATTGGGAAAAAAACAGATTTAAACATAAATTTTGATCTTCAAACACAGGACTCAAGAAAAGCATAAAAGGTAAATGGAGGTAAAATGTATTAAAGGATAAACTGTTTACATCCCTAGATGGGAAAATGATATATGTAACTCTTAAGAACTGTATTTGTTATTGGGGCTTGTAGAAGGGGGAATTACATGGATGAAGGGTATAGTTATGAATGGACTCTGATGTGATAATATCAAAGAAAAAGATATTAAGAAGTAGAAAAAGGATTGTAGTGGGAGAAGAGTAAAGGGAGATATAATGGGACAAATTAGATCACATGAAGAGGCGAAAAAGACCTATTATAATAGAGGGAAAGAAAGGAGGGGGATGAGCATTGTCTGAAGCTGAATTTCATAAGTTTTGGTTCAGAGAATAATTTAATCATTCAGCTCGGTATATAAATGTATCTTACCTCACAAAAAATAGAAGAAAGAGGAAAGAAAAGGGAGAGGCTGGATAGAAGGGAGGGCAAAAATACTAGGAATAAGGGATAAAAGAAGGGGGGAGATATAATAGAAGCCAGGGCAGGTAGTGGGTGGGGTGAGTTAAAACACTACAAAGAGGGTAGTATAGAAAGAGACAACAAACTTAAATACAGGGGAATAACTTAGGGTGGAGAGAAAAAAAGAGCTGGTAACCAACTGTGAATGTGAATATGAATGGGATGAACTCTCCCACAAAATGCAAGGGAATAGCATAGTGGATAAAAATACAGAATCCTATTCTACATAAATTGGCCTACTTATTCAGTGCCATACCAATCAAACTGGCAAAAAAAATTATACAGCTAGAAAAATAATTTAAAATCATCTGAAAAAAACAAAAAGTCAAGAATAACCAAAGTATTAATGAAAAAAAAAGATGGTGGCCTAGTAGTATCAGACCTAAAAATATATTATAGAACAGTAGTCATCAAAACCATTTGGCACTAAGAAATACAAGGGTGGATCAATGGAATATGTTAGCTACACAGGACATGATAATTAAGGCCTATAGTAATGTAGTATTTGATAACCCTGGAAATCCAGCTTCTGGAATAAGAATTCACTATTTGATAAAAAAAAAATGCTGGGAAAAAATGGAAAATATCAGAAAATCAACATAGACCTACATCTCACATCCCATATCAAAATAAGGTCAAAATGGCTATATGATTTGGGCATAAAGGGTGAGAACATAAATCAATAAGGAGAGCAAGGATTCTTTATATATCAGTTCTTTGGGGAAAAGAGGAATTTATGACCAAAAAAGAACTAGAGAACATTGTGAAAAGCAAAATGAACAACTTTGATTACATGAAGTTAAAAAGATTTTGCACAAACAAAACCAACAGAAGCAACATTAAAAGAAAAGTACAAAGCTGGGAAAAATTTTTACATCCATAGTTTCTAATAAAGATCTCATATTTAAAATATGTAAAGACATAAATTTGAATTTATAAAAATATACAATATTTATAAAATGTTATTCCCCAATGGATAAATGGTCAAAGGATATGAACAGACAATTGTCAAATGGTGAAATTTAAATTACTATAGATTACTAAATTACTATAGATTAGAGGATTGCAATTTAAAACAAATCTAAGATACTACCTCACACCCCTCAGATTGACAAAGATGACAGGAAAAGATAATGATAAATGTTGGAGGGGATGTAGGAAAACTGGGACCTTATGGCATTTTTGGTGGAGTTGTGAAATGATCCAACAATTCTGGAGAGCTATTTGGAACTATGTCCAAAAGTGTATAAAGCTGTGCATAACCTTTGATGCCAATATTGGGTCTGTATCCCAAGGAAATTATAAAAGAGGGAAAAGGACCCACATGTGCAAACATGTTTGTTGCAGCTATTTTTGTGTTAGCAAATGAAAATGAGTAGATGAACATCAATTGGGGAATGGCTGAACAAGTTGTTGAATATGAATGTAATGGAATATTATTGTTCTATAAAAATGATGAATGAGCTGATTTTAGAAAGGCCTGGAAAGATTACATGAACTGAGGCTGAGCAAAACAAGCAGAAACAGGAATACATTGTACACAATAACAGAAAGAATGTGTGATGATCATCCATGAAAGATTTGATTCTTCTCAGTGGTTCAGTGATCTAAGGATTTTCAATAGTCTTTGGATAGAAAATGCCATCTGTATCCAGAAAAAAGAACTATGGAGATTGAATGCCAATCAACACATTCTATGTTCACTTATTTTTTCTGTTTTTTTCCCCTCACCAGTGGTTTTTCCCTTTTGTTCTGATTTTTGTCTCCCAACAAAATGCTTAAATAAATGTATAGTTAAAACTTTAATGCACATGTATAACAAAAAATAAAGAAAGAAAAAGAAAGAAAAAATGTATTAAAATTACACACAATGGAAATCTCATCACTATTTTAAAAGAATAGTGCAACTGATGCATTTTCCTAGAATAGCATAGTCTTAAACAAATTATAGTTAGAAATAAGAAAAATTGAGCACAATATGGAAAATGTCTTTCTACAAACTAGCCAAATTTTAGTATCTATTCAAAATGATTGACTCTGTGGTCCAGAACCCAAGATATTTACAATATTATTGATAGTCTATTCAAGTGACTCTTTATATAGAATGCAAAGTATTCACCACAGATATATCTAATAAAGACTTATCTGCAATTGAATATGAATTGCTTGGCTAAGAGGAACTAATGCTTATCAATAAAAACAAGTTTGTCTTATACATACACGGTTCATTTTACTGCTACATATATTTCATCAGGTCTCAGTTGTATTCACCTTAAATTATGGCTTCTAAAAAGTAGAACAGCACTGCACATGGATAAATCCTTTTTACATGAATGTCTACTGACTCTATGCATAGATAGTTTGTTGATGATTTTATTTTAGTTTTTAAATCACTGAAAAATTCCTGTGATGAAGTCAAATGAGAATCTATATGTCTATCACATTTTTACAAATCCATTCCCAAGTATTTCTGCAAATATCCAAATATTGATTAATCAAGCTCTGTTTTCAAGACTTCTCTCATGCGTTCATAGAAGGGTTTCTCAAAATTTTCAATTCAATATATTAACATTTATTAAACATCTCTTTTACATCAGGCACTGGGAGAAACAGAGACAAAATATAATGATCCCCTTCTTCAGTAACTTTATATTCCATGCTGGAGTCAAATTATATACACAAAAGTTTACATAAAAAATAAAGGGAATTTTACCGGGTTATAGTGTTTAGAGACCCCTCTGGAGTAAGAGATCAAGAAAGGTGTCATGTAAAGAGGGAAATTGGGATTATGTGAATAAATCTCTGGATTCTACAAGGCAGAGATTAGGGGAAATGTAGGACAGATAGTACAAAGGAACTGCAATGGAAAATAGAGTTTATGTACCTATAAAGAAAACTTGGAGGTCCAGTTTACCTGGAATGCAAAATATCAAAAAGGAAGTTTTGTGTAATCATACTGAAAAGCAGAATGGAACCAAGTCATGAAGTCTTAAATGAGACAAAGGGATGGGTCTCTATAATCTTATAGGTAATAATTTGACAAGGAAATCTATTCAGGAGGGAAAAAACATGGTCTAATCTCTGCTTTAGGAAGATTATTTTAACATCTCTGTGGAGGAAGGAAGACTCCTCTTTTTAAAAGGGGAGTCTTAAGCAGGGAACACGATAAGGAAGAAGAAGTTAGGATGCCTTAAAATAGAGGGGTGGCCTTCTGAAGGGAGGGGTTGGGATGGAGGGAGGAGATGTCCAGAGAGAAGATGCAACCTCTGGCAGCTGGCTATGGAGGGGGAGAGAGTCAAAAGTTGAAGATACTGGTACTATTGCACACCTGTGTTACGAAAGGCTGGCAAGGCTGCGGTGTAGTAAGGAAAGTTAAAAGGGAAAGTTTTACAGGGGAAAATGTTGTATTTTGTGATGGACATGTTGAGTTTGAGTAATAAAAGGGATCCAATCTGAAATACCCAGAAAGAAAGAAATATAGGACTAGAACTGAGGAGAATGGATATGGAGGAGGTGAAATTATCTGCAGATAGATCAAGTAATAGACAGAGGAAGACAGAAAGAAAGAAACAGAGATGAGAGATGGAGACATACAGAGATAGAAAAAAGAGAGAGAGATAGGATCAGAGACAGAAATAGCAGGGACAAAGACAAGCAGTCAGACAGATAAAAGGCTGAGATGGAGAGAGACAGAGACAGGGACAGAAAGAGCACAAATGAAAGTATTTGTACGTAAGTATCAATTGGTATATTTTTTTTTCTTGAATTCAAATCCTGTATTTCCATCTATTTTGGGGGCATTTCAAATTGGATACCTTGAAAGTCTCAAGTTTAATATGTGTTAAGTTCATTGTGGGGCATGTGTACGTGTGTGTTTGTGTATATGTGCATGTGTGTAAGTGCAACAGCATACATACATATACACACATGAACACACACACATAATGTACACACTCATCATTTGGAGTATATGCATAAATGTATATACCTACGCAAAAAGAGAGTATGCATTATCCACTAGATTGACACATTGGGGATGCTTTTCCTTCCTTCTCCTTTGAATTTTTTTAAATTACTAGAATTTTGTAAGAAAGTGAGGTTTTCAACTTTTTCTGTATAATTCAATAACTTAGAATAAGGAAAATTGCTTTTATTGATACTTTATAAGTTTACCATGGAATTTGTTCCTCAGGGAAAGAAAAAAATTAAATGATCTATTGCATAATTTTAGATATTTGAATAGAAATAGCTTCATGGGTCATTTTAATTACCTTCCACTAAGGGGATTTATTTTATCACCTAAATTCATCATCAGATTTTAATGAACTTAATTATAATGTATTTTTAAAGATGTTGAAGTATAAGACATTTTGAACACTCTGAAAATAAATTAGCATTATCCAATAATAATACTTACCAAATGGGCATACTGTAGCCATTAATTCATAGGAAGAAGAGATAGATTTATGGAAAGAGCCAGAACGCTTGATAAAGCTACCCCCAAAAATCACACATCAAAATAACTCTGCCAACACCTTTGTGCATCATTATGAAGTTTTGGGGCTTTTTTGAATATAAGGTGTTTGAAATTTGATAGCCTTTTCTAGTTCCTCCATGATTTCTATGTGGTCTTTAAAATAGTCCATTAGATTACACACTTCTGGATATTATCTCCTTTTTAGGTTTTTATAAAATTGTTCTCTTTTTACCATACTCTCATCTGTCTAACAAGTCTTGTCTCTTTTGTTAAATCTCACACCAGCAAATTATAAGTATCTCTGAAGGTTTTGTGCTAAGCTTTTCACTTTATATCATATTATTTCTTCATATTGTTGGTCCCATGAGTCCATTTAATATTACTCTTGAGATATTCCTAAAGGCATATAACCCACATTAAACTATGTCCTAAGATCTAGTTTTTGAATAACCAACTGCCTTTTAGAAAATTTGAAATTTAATTTCTTATAACATTGCAAATACAACGTATCTAAAATAGAATGTTTTTAATACTCCCAAACTTTCATCTCTTTTAAATGTTCTTATGTCAAGAACACTACTACAGGGGCAGCTAGGTGGCGCAGGAGTTAGAGCACCAGCCCTGAAGTCAGGAGGACCTGAGTTCAAATTTGGTCTCAGACACTTCCTAGCTGTGTGACCCTGGGCAAGTCACTTAACCCCAATTGCCTCAGCAAAAAAAAAAAAGAACACTACTATCCCTTGTCACTCAGATTTTTCACCTTTGCAGTCACTCTCAACTCCTCAGTCACAACTCACTAGAAAAATCCAATATTTTGTTGTCATGTTGTTTCTAGTTTCACATCTCTTATCTACATAATCTGCTTTCCAAAGACGCATCAACAACCTTGATATATGCTCTCATTGCCTCCATCTTAGATTATTGCAATAGCCTCCTGAATGGTCTCCTTGTCTAAATTTTCTTGCCACCCCAGTGCATCCTCCACTCAGCATCCAAAGTGATCTTGAAGATCACCTCTCAATCAATCAAAGAGTCCATTGACTTTGTTGAGGCAACCTATTGGTACCTACATCTTTGTATCTTCTGTGTCTATGCTGCTTTGACCTATTGGCATGATATACTAAGGATCCTGAGGATTGGTCCATCTTAAAGTACTCTCCCTCTTCAAACATTTTAAACCTCATTTCTTTTTGATTCTTTATTTTGCTAGTTTCTACAATAGCTTTCTTGTCTAGATAGGCAAAGAATAAAATAAATTAATAATTCTCATATTTTTTTCATGCAAAAGAGCTGACAATATTTCAGAAGATTGCTTCTGTGAGATGTTATTTTCAGAAGTTTGTGATTAATATGCAAAGAGAATTGGCCTTGGTTGTGACCACCAGTATTATTAGGTTACAATTTTTGCAGCCTATTCTATATTCCCCAGGTGGATTTCGTTATATGAACAAAGTGATCTAAATTGCATGGGTCAAGAATATAACTCTAGGTGGTTCTAAAGTCTGAAGCCTGAAGACAAAGAATAAATTACAGTATGTGCTTGTGGGAGTCCATTCCATTTCAAGTAGAAGGAAAGTGTGTACAATAAAAGGTTTGCATCTTTAATATTTTCTTTGACAATAGGAGAGTAGTAAATAGCACAGAATTGAAGTTTCAAGAAATATGGCTATTTCAAATTCTTCTGAAGCTGAAAATAAAAAAGACATGAAATCTTCATGCACCACATAGCTTCAAAGACATTATACAAGGCCTAGAATATAATAGCTATGTGTTTGAACATTTGAAATAGTTACAGTCTTGCTTAGATAAAAAAAAAATTGAAGGTAGCACAAAAAAAACACCCTCACAAATAAGAATTTAATTAGCTTAGTCTTTGGACAGTTAGATAACAGTTATTTTTTTTCCTTCCTATTCCAATACAAACAATACTGTCTAGGATTTTGCATAATCTCATGGACATAAGAGTAGCCCACATCTCCTTTGAGTCTTTCCTGTATGTATTGACACAAAAGAATACATATGAATTCAACGCAAGATCTGTTGTGAAAGAATCCCAAATCCAGTAATAAAGAAAATTTCCAGATCATATAGGACTCAAATAATTAACTTGGGAAAAAAAAAAGTTTCTGCTTTGTATCTGCAAGGAGAAAGGAAGTTTAGAGGCTCTCAAATGTAAGAGAAATTCTGGATTTTAATATAGATGCAGTCTAACTCTCTGCTATGTAAGGAGCAAGTGATAAAAAGATGGCCCCAGGTAGGGCAGACTACATGGATGTTCTCTCTGTCAAATTCTTTTGCTCTCACTCTGTTTCTGTTGTGACAGCCAACTGTGTTATTTGTTTCCATGCTGAGTATGTTTTAACTGAACTTCTGTGGATTAGTCCCTTTTTGTCAGCTGTGACAACTACATGCTGCTAACAATCATAATTGAATAATGATTTCACAGCATGAACACTACTTCGCCAGACTGTTGACATGTCATGCAAGAGCCTTGAGGTCAATAGAGCAAGACTGGGCAGGAAAGACTTGAACTTGCAATCCAGGTAGGCGGAAGGAGTCTGTTAAGTAAATCTGGTGACTCAAAAAGAGTTTTACACAGAGGATCCAAGAGAAATGCAGAATTGGGAAATGAAAAGCAGGCTAAGAAGATGCTATCTTGGGAAAGGATTTGAATCATTAAGACCTACCTAGGTATTTAAGAAAGGATTAAGGAGATCAATAAGAGCCTGTAAAAATCCTTTTGTTGAGGTGGAGTTTTGTGCTTTATTAGCCATGCTTTGTTGCTTATGATGGGTTTCTCTGTATGATGGAGGCAAATACACTTTTGAAATAGAAAGGTGTTATATTGGATTTAACATATATATTTTCAATATGTTTAACATATATTGGATTACTTGCCATCTAGGGGAAAGGATGAGGGGAAGTGAGGAGGGAATTTAGGAACACAAGGTTTTCAAGGGTCAGTGCTGAAAAATTATCCATGCATATGTTTTGAAAATAAAAGCTCTAATAAATAAACAAACAAATAAATAGTTAAATAGAAAAATAAATGAATTAATGGATAGATAGAAATATGTTATGTTCTATATGTAGTTAGGCATGTTGTCATTGTAATACTAATCACCAGTTAATATTGCCATGTGCCTCCCCTTTATTGATTATCTACAAATTATCATTTATATATCTTGTTTGTACGTAGTTGCTTTCACGTTCTTTCCCCAATAAGGCTCTAAACATCTTGAGAAAATCAACTTTTTGTTTTGTTTCTATCCCCAACAATTAACACAGTGCCTGGTACTTTGTTATTCTGTCATTCATTCATGTTAGACCTTTCATAACCCATGGAACATATTGTTTCTGGGGTTTTCCTGGCAAAGATGCTGGAGTAGTTTGTCATTTTCTTCTCCAGTGGATTAGCATAAAGAGGGGTTATGTGATTTGCCCAGACAGTGAGTGGACGAGTCCTGATTTGAACTCAGGTTTTCCTGCTTTCAGACCCAGTGCAGTATCCACTAAGCCAACTTGCTACCTTGCCTGGTACTTAATAGGTACTTGATAAATATTTATTGACTAAATTACCCAAATCAAGAGACTTTAAAATTTAAAAGGTAGAGAGATGAAAGAAAATAATAATAGTCCACATAGTCCTTGACAACCCTTGTACCATAGAAAGTGATGGGTAAAACAGAACAGAAAGTATAGCAGAGGTGAGGAAACTACATTGACCCTTACTGATAAAAGATGCAGAAAGAAATTCTGTGGCTTCATATGTTCATGGACAGGAGCATGAAATATAGGTCATGGACAGAGTGAACATGGAATCTTAATGATTCATCCTTTAGATATTTACTAGTCATATAAAATAGATAAGTAATTCTATCATTCTCCATTTTCCCACTGATAAAATGGGGATAATTATAAGTACCTCCCTTTCAGGGTTATTGTAAAGATCAAATGGAATAATATATTTTATATATTGTATTATAATAATATAATAATATAAGCTCTTTGACAACCTAAACATTATGCAAATTTTAGCTCATATTCTTCCTGAAATCATTCTGGCTTTTAATGAGCATTATTCTCTTCTCTAAATTCTTGTAAGGCATGAACTGAAACTGTGTTCTAGAATCTGAAAATTAACAGACATCATATTCATTGGTCTATGTTTTACAGACTCCCCCACTCTTAATCACCTTAAATTTCTAACACCTTTTTACTACTAAGCTATCATTCAAGGATCTCTCCTGGGGCCTCATATATTGAATATACATATATTGAAACTTTTAATATTCAATGAATCAATGTATTTGAATCTCTTGATTTAAATTCATAGACAAAAACAAAATGCTTCTATCATCTCTTCATCTATATTAAATTATCTTTCTCACTCCAACCTCTGACTTAACATCTTTTTTTTTCATTCTTCCCAATCCAAAGATCATTGTCCTTTAAACATTAAATATGACTAGAGAAGGGGTTTAGCAGTTTGACTTTCTGCATTATTGTTGATTAGTATATTCCATATATTCTCTGTTTCTCCACCTTTCCTATTATGATTTTTCACGTTCTCCAAATTTGTTTTAAAAACAAAATAACAAAATTCTGGAGGGGGGAGATTTTTTTTTTTTTTTTTTGCTTTTTGCTGAGGCAAATGGGGTTAAGTGACTTGCCCAGGGTCACACAGCTAGGGAATGTTAAGTGTCTGAGACCAGATTTGAACCCAGGTCCTCCTGACTTCAGGGCTGGTGCTCTATCCACTGCGCCACCTAGCTGCCCCAGGGGGGAGATTTTTTAATAAGAAAATGATAGTTTTTTGGCCATCTGGAAAGATTTATCATGAAATGAAATAGAGAAGTGAGAAGAATGAAGAGAACAATTTACATAATTAACAACAACCTAGCACAAATGCTAGCCATTTTAAAAGAGTTACAAACTCTGATCAATGTGATAAATAGCAACAATCCAATGAAACCAAAGATATATACTACCCACCTCTTAAAAGAATGGTGGGTCTCAAATATCAAATGGGATATGGCCACTCTGAATATTTGTTTTGTTTGGTTATGAATATTTTTTACAAAAGTTTTCTGTTGGAGAAAGATGGGAAATATTTCTATTGGGGAATAAAGAGAAAACAAATGATTTAATAGAAGGAAATTAAATTGAAAAGCATCTGTATTGTTAGCATCTATCATCCTCAATTTGTTCAAGAATTTTTCATTTTTGATACAGTTCTTACAGGGCTATGATACTTCCTATTTTCAAATTTGATTATTACCCTTACTTCCATCTTCAAAAGGGATCTTTAAAAAAAAATATGTCCATGTAGTCACTGTGTATCTCTATGAGTTTTTTCAGCACTCTCTTTTATCATTGTCTCCTTGTATCCTTGTTTAAATGTGTAAAATTAAAGAAAATACTCCATTTGGTTTTACTCTATAGTACTATCAATACATTTTTAAAGTTGCATTTGGTTTTTGACAATCACACTGCAAGTTGATTCATATTAAATATTATACACAGTGAAAAACATACAAACATATACATGAAATATATGTATACATGTATATTTATATATATATACATATATAAAAATATTAATTATATATACCGCATGCCTTTACAATGTCTTTCCAAGATCATACTCTTAAGCCTTTTTTTTTCATGCTCTCACCAAGAGAAAACAGTATGACAACCACACATTTTACTACCATACAAACACTATAATTTAGAATGTAGAATTTAATTAAGCATAGAGAGTTAATAATAAATCTCATTGCATTTATGGCTTCACAGTAGGAATTGCTCAACTTGCAGGTAAAAGGTAAAACTATTTATTTAAATTAGGAGAAATCCAAAGTAAATGAATTATCTTCCATATAGAAATGTTAAGTGAACGTCCTTGTCATTACAAAAATCTGTTTAAATACATTCATAAGGTGGTTCCCTAAGAATGTGGTTTCTAGTTCAGTTCTTTTACCCCTTTTACCCCTAGTATCAATTCTTTATCCTATTCTTTATGAAAATATCTCATTTGATTGGAATAAAAATCAGTTGAAGCAGCTCAATTATTTAAAAAAAAGTTATTTAAAATATGCTACATTTAAACTAAGCTTTTATCACCTGTCACCCATAAAAACCTCAATTTATATATTTTTATTACTCAGAAACAATTTGTGGATGGTTTTTTAAAATATCCAAATGATGTTTCATTGGATTTTGAATCCAATTGTTGACACTTTGAAAATTTATACCTTCCAGTTAATTTTTGAGAACTATTTAACATAAAGGAAGATAGAAAATTATTAATCCATTTTAATTGCATATTCATGAATATGACTGGAAAAAAATAATGATTTGTAAACTTAGCCAATGATTTATTTATACCATTTGGATATATGGATATATTTATGAAATTTGTTTTTTAGGCCTTACCATCATTACAATCAACTATCAAAATAAACTCATTTCTTTTACATTTTAAAGTTATTTTATTCTGAATGAAAAATAAAAAATTAAAATATCATTTATTCTAAATATTCTTAATAGTAAAGGCTTTAGACAATTCCATAACATAGTAGAATAGAAAAAATGATTGCATGTGAAACTGGAAACCTATTTGTACAACTTGCTATTGCTTTTAAATATACAATGAAGTGAACAGGTAAAACCAGAATTTGATTGAGCTGAATGACAAAGTACAAAATATAAAAAAGAATTTCCAAAAATAAGGAAGCTCTTGTAATCACATTATTATTAATATGGCGTTATTATCATTACAATTAAAAATAAAATATTTAAGGAGAGCAAACATACTTAGGCACCTTTAATAAATAAAATCAAACAAATACTTTATAACACTACTTATATCAGGTTAATCTCATTTTAAAATGTCTAATTGTATATTTTATAATATATTTAATATTTTCATGTAGTAGTATTTACATATAGATTAAATATAAGTAAATAGGAACTTATTGGGTCAGATGCTCTTTTATTTCTGAAAGGGATGCATGAGCATACATTTTAGAGCCCCCTGCAAACAAAACTGAAAAAATTACTCATTGAAATGTCAAGACCTAAATGGTACTTAGAGTATTACTCATTGAAATGTCAAGACCTAAATGGTACTTAGAGTACATATTGATGTAGAGAAACTTAAACCCTTTAGGACTTGGAATAAAAAGAAACAACATAATCAATTACATTCTGATTTTAGTAAATCAAACAGGAAGGATTATCTATAGCAAGACTCCAGAGTTTTTAAAAAAAAGAGAAACAAATGAATAATTCCTGTTATCTTTTTTGTTACTCACCAGATGCTAAAATTACTTTTGCCTTTTTTGTTTCCAAGGGAATGGAATGAAGATAATGGTTTGATGCTAGTTTTAAAAGGTGGGAATCATTCAAGTCCTAGTGTCCAACTTGTAGAATTTATAGCTTATAATAATCTTTTTCCACTATGAAATTACTTGGATTTTTCTTGACAATGATTTTTAATAGGCTGTTTTCATTTTGAAATGGAAAATTCCTTGTAGACTATATGATATATCCTTGAGGGTTTCTTCTGGTGGTACTGGGAAGGGACTTTCATAATAAAACTTCTTTTTTTGTTTGTTTGTTTGTTTTTCTCCTTAGAGCTTCTTCAGAAAAAATCTCCATATGCAAGAAGTAGATTCCAACATTCACTCAGTGTGTGGACATGATTTGTTAAGGAGTAACTAATGGTGGATTTTCCACCAAAGTGTCAACATATAGGAAGGGAAGCTTTCTTTCATAGGACACTGTCAGCAATAAATGAGGGGAGTCTTTCCAGAATGACAACATCAGGCAACGTATCATAGACCCAACAGTAACCATGGGGCATGGAGGATTATCCTGGAGAGGAAGCATGCTCCTTTAGGATGCTATTATCTTGGGGGAAAGAATTGGAACCCATCCTTCCTTCATATAGTTTTCTCATCTGCAAAAATGGGAAAATAATAACACATACTTCCTGTGATTGTTTTGAGTAAAAATTGAACCATTATTTGTCAAAGATTTTGCAAACCTCAAAGAAGTACATAAATGTTGTTGTTATTATTATATTTATTTGCCCAAAATAGCTACTAAAATCCAAGATTGACACTGTTAACAACTGAAGCCGATTTCTCTTCTTCCACTTGGACTGGTTACGCACACCATGGTAGAGAGTGCATCCAGAATGCATTGTAAGAACAATGAAGATGACAGCTTACAAGAATCTCAGCTTGTCCAGGATCTCTGTTGTTGTTGTTTTTTTTTTTTTCCATCTGTTATCCCTTCAATTGAATTTGCCCCAATGTTGGCATTCCAGCTAAATCCCTCACAGTGTCTTTATCCATATCTTTTAGCTACCTTCTTTTACAAATTCTGGACCTGAATCAATCACACAGGGAATCATAAGCATCATAGAAATGTCTGGAATCTGTAGAATGGCAGGGTGCAGCCTATTTCACAGGAATATATTTGTCTCCTCTCAATCTATGAATGAGTTTTTAAATAGCCACACACACCCTGCTTTAAATCCAAAGACCTTGCTCTATGATCATTTCTTTTCAAGTCATTGTAGTATTAAAATTGTCAAGATGATGCTGATCTTATAATAGAGAACATTTCTGTCCTAATAATGTCAGATTCTATTAATACCCACACAGTTAAATATTGGATTATCATTTTTCACATTTGTTCACAGGTTTCTCTGACTTCTATCAACCTATGTAAAGTCATTTTTAAAATGTTATTTACTAAGAAGTTATTAGTTCTAAAGAAAACCAAAACAGCTTGACAATGTTCCTGCATTCAAATTATCCCATTTGTTGTATCATTATGCTGTTATTATGTGATAGAATCACAGATTTAGAATTAGAAGAGAATTTAGAGGCCCATTGTTTCAACATGTTTTTTTAATTAATGATCCAAGTGATTAAAGACCCCAAAGTCACAAGGTAGTAAGAGAGAAAATATAAAAGAAAGGAAAGAAAAGAAAAATAATACACCAATGAAAGATGGAATGTGGATAGTTTGGGGAAATCATTTCATATAATTAGGCTGCACAAGTAGAAGATGATACAAACTAGGAAGAAGGGTTGGAGACATGGATGACAGTTCAACCTGACTTTCATTTAAATTAATTAAAGGAAGAGAGAATACACAGAGTTTAATGCAGAAGCACATTTTACTTAACAAACACAGGAAGGAAAGGGAAGAAAGGGGAATAAGAAGGAAAGAGGAATTAGTCATAAACAAAACAAATTTTGACCATTGCAGATGAGCCATAAAGAGGTATTTTAAAAGAAAGAAATAAAAGCTAAGAAGTTGTGATTGGTTCTGCCTATCAGAAAAGAAGGGGGCCAAAGAGCAAAAGTGGATTGATTATATTAATATTTAAAAAAAGTTTTTGCATTCACATATACACACAATAAAAACCATCACAGCTAATCTATATGTATTCAGAACCAGATCCTTTAGGGAGATTCTTGTTCACAGCAGAGATCCCACTTGATTTGTTCCCAAAGAAACTCCCTTGAAAAAGAAAGAAAAAAAAAAGAAAAGAAAAAGAAATGCAAACTGTATCTCTACCCTAACAACATATAGCTATGTTTTAGCTCACTCATAGTCAAATTGTATAGAGAAGTGAAAATGCTGTGGAACTGAGAAAGAAGAATAATTAGAGAAAGAATTAATCAAGGAGACAACAACCATAACAAAAACAAATAACAAAGCATTTCATTCAGCCTCCATTGTGGTCAAAGGTGCCACAATGTCAGCTTCAGGTGACCCAGAGAGTAGGACAAGTGAAAAAAATTCTATTCGAAGATTCAATGTGTTTCCTTTGCCACATCAGTTTTTTCAAGGACAATTTGAAGATCTGGAAGCTGCTCTTACATGTTCCAGCTTCTCACTTACTGAGTAGAGTGATAGAAGTAAAGAGCAGCATTGATGACAATGGTGATGGCAATCTTGATGACATCAATAATAGGAATGACAGCAGAAGTGACTACAGCAAGACAGTCATGACAAACATGCTAATAATGTCAATAGCACTGGCAATGCTGACAGCCGTGCTAAACTTGGGGAATGAGAAATGTACACAGATTCCTTCCACTTTCACAACCTGGGAGCTATGTTTGAGCTCACCCATGGAAAAGCTCTGGAGAAAAGAGACAAAGTTTTAGAATTGAGAGAGAAAAGGGAAAAAAAAAACTAAAGAAAGAGAATGACTCAATTAGCTAACACAAAGATAATACATCACTTCATTCAAGTTTCATTTGGTTTCAAGAGAGCCAAAGAGCAGTGGCAGTGAAAGGAGTTTTTTGGGGTATTCTTTTGTGTGAGGCAATTGAGGTTAAGTGACTTGCCTAGGATCACACAGCTAGTAACTGTTAAGCTGTATTTGAACTCAGGTACTTCAGAGCCGGTGCTCTATCCTCTGCACAATTTAGATTCCCCAGTGAAAGGAGTTTTTTGATGAAGCATCTATTGTGCTTCATTCACCAGTTTGACAGCATTTTGGAAAGATTTGGAAGATTTCTTTTTGTGTTCCAACTTCCCATCTGCCTACCAGGTTGATGAAAATAAAAACAATAACAGTAATGATAGTGATAGTGATGAGCTTGATTGATATCAACGACAAGCATGTATTGTGATGGTCACAGCCATAATGATCCTACCAGTGATGTCTATCACACTGGCAATATTGACAGGCTAATATGGAGAGGAGGGGCCTTAAGGAATTTGGAAGGGAAAAGAAATGCTTGAATAGCTACTATGGTAAGTGGGAGAGTGAATCTGTTAGGGAAGGTTAAAAGAAGGACTTAATTTTTTAAAGGTGGAAGTAATTTAAAAGTATTGTTAATTACATATTTCTTCCTTTTCACCAGGATATTTCTTATGTAGTTTTGTTCTATTGTTGAGCTCACTTGACTATACCATCACCTCATGTTATCTATCCTCTATTTCTTCCCTTTTGCCAGCGTCCCAGAACAAGAATTCCTTCACAACATGAAAGTTAACTTTAAGCTCAGACAAAGGAAAGCTATAGAAAGAAGTGGAAAAAAATAGAAATAAAAGAAAAGAGGAAGGAGTGAGTAAAGCATATAAGTCAAGAAGGCAACTGAAAGATAATGAAGCATATGGTGTTGCCATGTCAGCTTCAAGTGAACCAGAGAGCAGTGGAAGTGAAGTGAGTTCTGATTTTACTTCACCTACTTTGCCACCCCAGTTTGTCTCAGAACAATTTGAAGATTTGCAAGGTGCCGCAGAACTGACTTCAGAAAATAATAGCAAGAATATATTATTCCCCATAACTCAGGGCTAGAACTTGATCAGACTGATAGCTGCTAAAAATAAAATAAATACAAAAAATGAATAAAGAAAAATGAGCAAACAAAAGAGAAAGAAATCAACCATAGATAGCTATTATACAGATAGAGAAGATCAGGATTTATTTTCATAGGAAGATAATGCAGCTAAAGAAAGCTATTTCTTTTTCAGTGAGTGTTGAGGACCATGCAGGAAGGAAGAAAGGAAGGAAGGAAAGAAGAAAGGAAGGAAGAAAGGAAGAAAAGAAAATGGCAAACATAAGGACCATTAGTAAACAATCACAATAATGAATACTTGGTGGATCTGTGAATAAATGCAGCCAATGTAGAACATCAGTTGAAACTATTGACCCCAAAGTTATTACACTGGTTATATTTTTTCCTTCCAATTAGAGAAATAATAGATCTATATCTCAAGAAGAACAAAGAAAAAGAAAAAGTTCCCATACATGAAAAACTATTTAGAGAACATCTTTATAGTTGGAAAAAATGCAAGCCCAAAGGGTGACCAGCAATTGGGGAATGGCTATATGAATTGTGGTATAACATGATGGAATACTAGCATATTGTAATGAATATCCAAAAAATGAATTTTAAAGAGGCTTATGGTACAGATTGAGACAAGATTTGGGGAGATAGTCAATTTTTTTTAATTTTTGACTGCATATTTATTATATGAATTTGATTTCTACTTTATTTTTCTTCCAATGATCCGGGGTTGAGGTAAATAGGAAGGAGAGAAAATAGATTTTTGTTTATTGAAAAATAATAGCATAAGTTTGAAAAATAAAATATCTCCAATAAAATATTGTAGCTAATAAATCTATTACATCACCTTCCCAATGATTGGCCTCTTCAAACTTTGCAAGATTTCATGCTTGGAATATGGATGTACGCTTGGAATATGGATGTACAGTCTGTTCATGTGCTGCTTCCAGAGCTTTACAAAATCAGATTCTTCCTGAATCATACTACGAAATATATAGATGTCAAGATCTTGACAAAAATTTTAAGCAAGATGTTAATAGAGGTAATGATCATTATGTCAGAATCAGGTTCTATGTTGTGGGACTTTCTTTCTCTGGCTTAAACTCTAAATCATATCCTATTTTTAATATTAGAATTAATTTTCATGAAAAAGTAGATGATTTTTCCTCAACATGATGATTTTCAATTCTTTATTTAAAATTTAAATTTTAAAGCATTTTCATGTTTAAAATATAGAAATAATAAATACAGCTCAACTAGGAGTCTGGAACTCGGGTTTAAATTTTATGTCTGAATTTTGATAGTTTTATCTTAACTAGTCAATTAAGATCTAAGCTAATTAAGTAACTCCCTGGACAGGTCACAATTGGCATTAGTGGGGATATTTTTCAATATTGATATACTGACATCATTTGCATGTTCCCATTCATATAAAATATATTTTTTAAAAGAAATTTTAAAATACAGTTATTTTAAGATGAATTTTGAGAGGAAGGCTAAAAAAGATTTGAGATGACTTTTTTATTCATGTACCCACTGATTTCTCAAATCACAGGATGATATGTTTCTCTTAATGAAGCCCCAGTGTTCTGTATAGCTGCCCTATAATTTTCTGGACAGAGTGAGCTGTCATCTGTGCCAAGAGACAACTAACTACACAGTCCATTATCTTTTCAATGGGCCTGAAAATTATTTGCTTAAAATCTTTTCCTTTGTTGCTTTCTGGAATTTTTGCAAAAGGGATTGATTGCTTTAGTTAGAGAACAACTCTGATTTCAATGAATAATTTCATTTTTCTCTTAATGTAAATTAAAAGAAAACTAGCACATTAAAATTTTTCATCCATATTTTTTTTTCAAGAACCAATCTGTGTCAGCAATACTGTCATACTACCCCTGCACACAGTTTTATGTCTTCCTTTTTCCTATTGAAGTTCCAGATAAGCACTCAAATCTCACAAGGTAAATTGTAAGAAACAGTATACTATGCCCCTAAATCCATCTTTTCCTTACTCACAAACCATCAAATATGAGTTATAAAACATTATTACAGCAAAAGCTTGCATTATCTTTTTTGGAGGTTTCATTGACCATCATATATTTATATTTAGCTTGTAATATACTACAATCAGGTTTTCTGATATCATCACACAAATAATGCATTCCTGATCTTAGGGATATCTTGACCTTCGTGGTCTAAGAATTTTCATCCATTATTATAGTTTGACATTTGATCAGAATAGAGAGAGCTCCTGAATAAGTATCACCAGGACTGATCTTCCAATCTTTCTTTTCTTTATTTATTTTAAACTGAACTTATGATCTCATTTATATAGAGGACTCTGTGTAAAGAATTATTTCCATCAATACAGAGATCTATTCCCTAACATATAAATTATAAACAGATATCTATACATATATAGATACAGATATAGGTATAGGTATATACATCTCTATCTATCTGTATAAAGTGGCTGTGTCATTTTCATAGTCACTTAAGCTCAAGTGACTATAGAAATGAAACAGCCAGTATTTTGCACAGGCAGAACTTTAAACTATGAAACATAATAGCCCAATTTTCCTCATCTTATTTATTTTTTCATCCTTTTTGAATCATGATGCAATAAAACTTTATGCAATGAAGGGTCATGGAAAGATAGACTAAAAAGCAATTGAAAAGTAAACAATCTAATCATAAAGAATGGATGAGTCAAACAACAAATCATAGAAATAATCAATAATTTCCCCTGAGACAATGACAGTAAAGTGACAATATACCAAAACTTATGGGATGCAGGCAAAGTAGTTCTTAGGGGAAATTTTTTTTTCTCTAAATGCTTAAATGAATAAAATAGAGAAAGAGGATATCAATGAAATGGTCATGCAGCTAAAAAAAATCTAGAAAAAGAACAAATTAAAAAAATTATCAAGCAAATTAAAAATTCTGAAAATCAAAGAAGTGAATAATAAAATTCAAAGTTAGAAATCTATTGAACTAAAAAATAAAACCAAGAATTGATTTTATTTTTAAAAATCACAATAAGCTAGATAAAGTTTTGGCTAATTTGATTACAAAAAGAGAAGAAAACCAAATTGCCAGTATCAAAAATCCAGAAGGATTAATTTATCACCAATGAAGAAGAAATTAAAACAATAAGTAACAGCTATTTTGCCAAGCTGTATGCTAATAAAGCAACAATCTTACTGAAATTGATATATATATATATATATATATATACATATATAATCCCATTTCAGAAAAAGACATTGAACAAGTTATTAATTAATTCCCTAAGAAAAAAATCTCTTGTTCCAGATGGATTTACAAGTGAATAATACCAAACATTTAAATAACAATTAATTCCAATGCTATATAACCTATTTGGAAAATAGGCAAAGAAGGAGTTCTACCAAATCCCTTTTATGATACCAATATGCTGATATCTAAGTCAGGAAACCCTAAGACAAAGGAAAATGTTATAGACTGATTTCTCTAATAAACATTGATATAAAAATTTTAAATATTAGCAAAGATATTATAGCAATTTATTATAAGAATAATATATTATGAACAACCAGGATTTGTACCAGGAATGTTGGGAAGTTTCAGTATCAGGAAAACTGTTTTCATAATTGCCCCTACTAATAATCAAACTAACAGAAATCATACAATTATTTCAATGCAGATGCAAAAAAAAAAGCTTTGATAAAATACAATACCTATTCCTATTTAAAATAACATCAGAGAACATTGGAATTAATGGAGTTTTCCTTAAAATAATAAGCAGCATCTATGTAAAGCCCCCAGCAAGCATTACATGTAATATAGATAGCCTAGACGTCTTGCCAATTAGAAGTGAAAGAAGGATGACAATTATCACTACAATTATTCAATATTGTATTAGAAATTTTAGTTTTAGTAATAAAAGAAAGAAAAAGAATTGTAAGTCATTAGAGGAAGAAATGAGGAAACAAAATGATTACTTTTTGCAGATGATACAAAACTATATTTAGAAAATCCTAGAGAGCCAACTAAAAAAACTTCATAAAACAATTAACCTTCCAAAGATGCAGTATGTAAAATAACCCCGCACAAATCATCTGCATTTCTATATATTTTTAACTAAACCCACCAATAAGAGTTAGGAAAAGAAATTCCTTTTTAAATAACTGTATACAATATAAAATATTGGGGTGTCTGTCTTTCAAATTCAGGAATTATCTGAACACAAAAAACAAATAAAGTCAGATCTCAACAATTGGAAAAAATCCTTCATGAGTAGACATTATTAATATTAAACTAATTTTACTAATATTAAACCACATTGAGTTTATTCCATAATCTTCAGCCTCTGTTGTCATAGTAGCTTTTTTATAATCAGGTTTTTCTGTTGTTTCTGCTGCTGTTGTTGTTTTCTCTTTTTACCATCTTATTTTTTATTTCAAAGTTTATGTTATAAATGAACTCTTTTCCTGTTGTGGAGGTTGAGAAAGTGAAGGTTCCGGCTTTTTCACATTGCCATTTTCAAAGCTGCTTCTGGGGATTGGAAATTGTTGTTGGTTCCAAGGTGATCTGTTCCAGGAAGAGGTATGATCATTGCGTTTTGGTTTTTGCTCCAGTATTTCTCCAGAAAGGTCCCTAAACTTTTGTGATTGCAATAAATATTAATTCTCAAGGTTCCTAATTAAAAGTGATACTACATTTCAGGACCCCTATTTCCATGGGACCAGAAGTAATATTGTTCCTTAGGGCTCCACCTCTTTCTTAACTAAAACCACTTCTCTCCACTTATGAACTAGGACCCCATAATGAAGATAGACAATAAAGTTGCCAGTTGTCATATGGGCCTATACTCACTATTAACATAGAGGTCCCCTCATCACTTTCTTATCACTCATGTGTTCCCCTAACCCTTTTCTGGATTGAGAACTCCCAAAATTGGGGTTGTTTTGTCACCATCATCTAGGATCACCACCAGTGTTTCGAACATGTGGGCTGCAGGCCAGCCCTCACCTCCATGTCAGAGATTTCTTTTTCTGATCTCCTAAGAAACCTTGGGATGGAGTCTCACTCTGACCTTTTGTTGCCTCTATTACCTGAAAATTTATTTAATACAATGCTTTAAGAACATTTGGAAGAGAATGTTGGAAGACCTTAGTTGAGTGTATTATCTACTGTGTCCTCTTGGATCCCCATCATCTAATTCCTTTTTTTTTTCCTGAAGCAGTTGGGGTTAAGTGACTTGCCCAGGGTCACACAGCTAGGAAGTATTAAGTGTCTAAGACCAGATTTGAACTCAGGTCTTCCTGACTTCAGGGCTGGTGCTCTATCTACTGTGCCATCTAGGTGCCCCCTCCATCATCTAATTTCTTAACAATCCTTAATGTGGACTTTCCTTCATGTGCTTCTGATTTATTCTCTGTATCACAGAACAATAGAATAGTGAACTTTGAGATAGAGATAGGACTTCAGCAATATCAAATTTAAGCATATTCCCAAAGGAACCCTGCCCTCCCCACACAATTGTTTCTGGCCTTTGCTTTAATATCTCCAAGGCCAAACATTTCATTGTTTGGCAGTTCTAATTTTGGGAAGATTTTTTATTTTATTTGTTTTCCCCTGATAACAAATCCAGTTTCCATTCTGCATCCTTTATCATCTCTTCTAATTCTGTCATCTAGGTTAATAACGTAACAGGTTTGAAGCCTCCTTCATATGAATATCCTATATTTTCTAAAGACAGCTGTCATATTCCATTTCCCAATCTTCTCTGTGGATAAATACAGTTATGTTTAATGTTTATTCTATATTGGAGACATGCTCAGCACTCTCCATTTTATCAGTGTCCAACCACATCACAAGATGAGCAACCATAGAAAGAAGCCAAGGTTGACCCACAGCAAAATCTGTTCAAAGAACATCAAATC
The DNA here is from genome assembly GCA_023553655.1 of Myrmecobius fasciatus. Lineage (NCBI taxonomy): Eukaryota > Metazoa > Chordata > Mammalia > Dasyuromorphia > Myrmecobiidae > Myrmecobius > Myrmecobius fasciatus. The sequence goes on along the minus strand of JAJPUD010000077.1, from coordinate 657,620 downwards.
TGTTTTACTTGATATGCATTAAAATGCTTGAAGATATCTACTGTATTGCCTGAATCTTCCATTCTCTAAAATAAATATATCTTGTTCCTGCAATCAGTCCTCAAATCATATGGATCCAACTATCTTGTTTACTGTATTAGATATCATATAACATATTAATGTTCTTATTAAACTGTGGAGATTAGTTTTGAAAACTTCACTTTAAATGGTATTTGATGATCTTAACATATAGGGTACCTTTTATCTCCTTATTACTGGTAATCTTTAAGTCATAGCAATATAGTAAATCATAATATATTTTTGTTCCAAATCTCATTGCTGACTTATATTGAGCTTTCAGTCCATTGGAATAGCTAGACCTTTTTTCAGAATATTTTCTCTCTATGCTGATCCCCTATTTTATTTATGAAAATGATTTTGATACTAATTACATGATTTAATGTTTCTCCCTTTCAGGTCTTAGATTCTTATCATCTGCTATTAGTGATTGTTTTCAGTATACTGTCATCTTCAAATGTCATGAGCATATCATTTATTCCTTTATCAGAGCCATTGATTAAAAAATATTAACAAAGTTACTTGATTGGAGACCTCATGAACATTACAATTTTTTGAGACCAATCAACTTGTTCTAAATATATCAAATTGTATTCTCTTGTCATCCATATTTCTTAATCTTCTGCACAACAGTACTGCAACTGCTTGTTTTTAAAATTTATTCCTTCCTCTAGAACTTTGCAGATGATTCTGCTCATTTACAATGTATTTTCCCTTTATTCTTTGTCAATTTATAGTCATTTTCTTCAAAACCTGTCTCTGTCATCTTCCTCTGAAATATTTTCTTGAACTTTCATTCACAACTGTGCCTTTGCACAAGCAGTCTGTGACTGTAATATAATTCTTCCTTTTGCCTTTTAGAATTCCCAACCTCCTTCAAAAGGTCAGTTTATGTCCCATAGGAAGCTTTTCTTTATCTTCTTGATTGTTAGTTTTCACACCCTTCTTCTCAAATTATACTCTAAATACCTGCATGTTTACATATAATATCCCTTCATTAGAATGTTAATTTTTTTGTTAAAGACAGTTTTTTCTCTCCTTTTGTCTTGTATTCCAGAATCCAACATTTCACATTAATTACTGTGCCTTACATAATAGCAGATATTAGTTAAATACTTATTGTTTGTTCTAGTAACCTAACTTTATACTGATACTTAGTTTCTCCTAAAAAGTAAAACATAGAATATTAATTATGACCAAAATTCTGTTTATATAACACTTTAAGCCTGTCAAAGGATTTTGTTTGCACCAAATTTGTGAGGTTTAAGGTATAGTGTCATTTCATTTTTATACCTAAGGAAACTAAATTTGGGAGACAATAGATGACTTGTACAGGATCAAATAGATGACAAACATCAGAACCAGAATTCATACCCTGCAAATCCTGACTAAATGCATAATTTTTTATTTATTATTTTTTCTGATCCCCCATGCTGTTATTAAGAAAAAATAAAAATTTAGCTCATATAAAAGACTTTATATTAAGTAGCTTTAAATGTCTGTTATTTTTCTCTTAGAGTTCATAAAACTTTTTTCTAAATATATGCCATCAAAATAAGTACATTATAAACTCTTCAAATAAAAGGAGGGAAAGGGATATGTTTTACTTATCCATTTCTCCTATTTTCCCCCCACAGCAAAAGTCTTTGAAGAAGAGTCACCGAAGCAAGGCTTGTTTACTGACTAAGAAAGAATAATTATTGATATTTAAAAAGAAAATGATTACAATAGTGTCTTTTTATACAGGGTAACGAAATAAAATATGCAATTTGTTTTTCATGATAATAATACCTTATGTATAAAGAGAATTATTATGAAAGCAATGTAATAGGTTTTTTTAAAAAACTAGTTCAACTTCCTTTTATATATCAATCAACCATAAAATTTAGGGACAAAAGGACCACAAATTAAATGCCAGAGAAGATTTCATATTCAACTTAGAATTTTGATTAATGAATTAATGGTTAATGAATGAGGTAGTCTGAGACTACTCTGATATATTTATACTTCAATATAATGATGAATCTGTGATATAATTCATGATGTTCCTCATGATGAATATAGTCACCTACTGATATCTTTCTATAATTCTTATCCACATATCCTTCCATAAATCCTACATAAAACATCCACCCAATTTGGATCTCTTGATGTTGCATGGATAACAATGGGTGCAGTTTCTTACTCTCATTATATAGGACCAACTCATCCATCCCCCATCATACATTTCACTGATGGTATTTTTATACTGCATTTCCTCTGTATTTCTTTCTTGATAATAAGTTCCAGCTTACTCATGCCTATCCATGCACCTGTCAATTGATCTTTGAGTGATCTTAAACATGTTTCATAGTTATGTCTAATTATTTTTGTGAATTATTGAGTGTAATTGGCAGATGACTTATGCATAAAAGGTAGACATCAATTTTCTAATGAAATACATCACATATTCCTGAGATGATTTTTGTCAAAATTATCTGAGTAAATTCTATGTTCTCTAATTTCTTCTTACACCAAATTGACTGTCATTTTAAAAGCATCTATAAAAACAATGACCATATCAAGTACTGCATGTTTGAATAGTTCTATGTCCAAGAAATGGGCACTTGGTTTTCAATGCCTAATTATAGAGATTTTTCACTGTTTCTCTAAGGGCAATAGGAAATTATTTATACTGAATGTTGCATAGGATTCCAGCTGCATCATGAGGTACAAAATGTGTAAGAATTTGCCAAGCTATCATTTCTTTAATTTGATGACTATGCTTTGCTATTCAATTAGATAATAGAAGGTATAATGATTGCAGAAAATGAATAAAGATTGAATGATTCAGCACATTAAAAAAGTAGTAGCATCTCTCAAGAGTTATAACTGTAATTTAGCTGAGATTTCTTTCTTATATTTTTATTCAGTCAGCTGGCCAGTCAACATTTATTGAGCACTTTGTGTAGCCCTGTCCCAAGTTTTAGAAATTCTAAAGATATAGTCTGGGAATTCTGTTGCTGTTTCAAAATACCTTTTTATAGCTATAGAAGCAACAGAGTAAGCATCTAATAATATTAGATTAGAGTGGATTCAAGGAGATTAGTAATTTAAAAATGTATACTCACTGGCCTTGGAATATTTTTAATTATATTTTGACTCTAGAAGGCTCCCATTAAAATACTTATTCTACTAAGATCTTAGCAAAAAAATCAATATGTTGTTTGCCTGGAGAAAAACTTAAATAAGTACTGATAAGTCATTGTTTATCACTCATATATTGGAAACCAGGTGAAAAAATTATTTGCCATAATAATCTATGTCTAACATGACATTATTTTGAATTATGTGTTATTTGTATGCTATGCTGAGTTGGAGCTAGATCTCCAAGATTGTAAGTGATACTTATCTTCCTCCATCTTGAATTTCTTTCTAGCCACTCTCTCAACCCCACTCTTCTAAAGAGTAACTTGGATTTGAAAACATAGGAGAAAAAATAGTGTACAAGTCACAACTGACACTGATAAAGAAATTTTCTCTGTCATGGGAAATTCTAAAAGTTGAATTAACAATTCTCCATATCTCTGAGTCCAAAGTAAAGAATTATACTTCAGCAAAATACTTGACATTAAATCTATCTTTTTCCTCTCCTAGAATATGCCTTATGGAACCTCCTCTCAAGGTATTGTGATCATAATGCATACAAATTAACAATGAGAATTGGCAATAGCTAATAAAAGGCATTCTTACTAATTTAGGAGACAATGTAAATGTTTAAACATGAGTAGACAATATTAAGAACCTAAACACACACATATACATATGTGTATGCACATATCCATATATCCATAATCATATGTGTGTATATACATATATACACCCCAAATAACATATATATATATATATATATATATATATACACATATATACATATACATTCAGATAGATTCAATAATGTTTGAGTGACCACCCTCAAAAAAAAAGTTGTTATTAGTTTCATATTAAAATGGCATGAATATTTTAATGGAGTAAGCCAAGGACATGTGCCAGGTTCAGTATTTTCAAATATTCTATTAATGACTTAGAGAAAGATATAATGGGATGTTCATCAAATTTTCAGATAACACAAAGTTAAGAGTTAAAAATGAAAAAGAACTTGACATAAGAGAGCACCACTGGGCTGAATATAATACAAAGAAAAAAGCTAAGGTTGAATGTAAATCTTACATTTGCTTGCAAAAAATCCAGTTTGTAAGTAAAAATGAAGGAGAATTAGACAGACAATATACATTTTCAAAAAGATCTGAGGACTATGAATGCATGATTCTTGTGGCATCCCCCCCAAAAAAATCCATGTAATCTTGAACTTCACTAAAAGGAGCATAGCTTCTATAAATAAGGAGATACATTGTCTATTGATCATTTCTTCTCTGCAATATTTTGTCACTAAAATACAGTTTAAGAAGGCTATTTAGTTAATCAAGAAGCATTTGTGAAGTGCCTTCTATGTGTGAGTCACTGTGCTTGGTGGGGGGAATACAAAAAAAAGAAGGAAACAATCTCTACTCTACTCCAAAGAAACTTACATTCTAAAAGGAAAGACACTGATGATTTATATAAGTATATGCATAACAAATATAAAGTAAAATGAAAGCATTTTAGCACAATGCTGGTTTTTATAAGCAAATTACCAGGTATAGGGAATAGGAAAGGCTGACTTAAGATGCTGCTTAAGTTGTAATTTAGAAGGCAAAAAAGGGACTCTGTAAAGTAGGTGGAAGTAAAGAGGGTGTGCACATCAAAGTTAAAACCAACAGTTTCAAATGTAGCATATTGATCTAGAAAAATGAAGACTGAAAAAAGGCCATTAGATTTGTCAACTGAGAGATAGCTGGTAAAATTTGGAGAAAGTAGGTTTAGTTAAAGACTGGTATCAGATGGCAGATTGCTAAAAGCTAAAAAATGAAAGAAAACTAAACAGAGAGAGCAAATATAGCCAAAATTTTAAAGGGATAGCTATAGAATAATAACCTGAGATGATTGTAGGGTCTAGTGGAAAAAAATTAATTGAATCTTGGTATGCTTGACATAGTATCAAAGGAACACTTAACTAGGTAGAGAGAGATGAGATGAAGGACAGAAGAAGAAAAAAAGGAAGAAGGAGGAAGAGGATTAGGGAGGAAGAGAGAAATGAACAGGAGAGAAAAAAAGAAAGAAGAAAGAGGTGGAGGAGAATTATATGGAATAGGAGAATACAAACAACATCGCTAGCCAATATTGCTAGCAACACAGCAACCTCTAGAACTAAACCCAGGAAAGAGCTGGTTTAGGAGGTAACATTTAAATTTAAAAAATAAAGAAAGTTAACGACTCCTTATTGCCTCTAAAATAAAAACAAACTCATTTATCATTTAATATCTTTGAAAATCTGATTTGAACCCACATTATCTTGTCAAACAGATTTATAGTTCCTACTTATATACTCTGTGTAAGAGTCTAATATGCCTTTTTGTTATTTCCAATGCACAGCACTCCACTTACTATTTCCATATTTCTACACAAGCTGACTTCTAAAGAAAATGTTCTTCCTATAAAATCCACTTCCTTCTAAGGTTCAATTCAAATACCACTGGCTAAACCAGGTTTTTCCTGACTTCCTCAAAACTTATCAATTGTTGAACTTGGAAAATTATTTGTAATTCTCAATCTGTATATATATATATATATGTATATATATATATATATATATGTATGTATGTATATATAAATGTCCACCCCACCATATAATGTAAACTATACGGTTGCATGGACAGCTTTTAATTTTTTTTGTCTTCATAGCTCAATGCCTTGCTCATATCATGTGCTTAGAAAATGAAATTAAATTCCTACTTGTTGATTTGAATTCAATTGATGATTAAAAAGTCAAGATGTTAACTGTTATTATTATCATTTCTAAGATAAATATAAGTAGTGTTAAGCAATTGCCATAGTGAAGAAGAAAAAAAATCTCCTCAAGGAAGAAACTGTTTTTAATTTTGTCAGTGTAGTATCCATGTTAATCAAATGGCATGCCCTGCATGTAATTTACACTTAGTAAATATTTGTTAAATGGAATTGAATCTCAGCAAACTTACCATTATTTTTATAAAATTGTCAAAGAGGATTCTAAAATATAGTGAATTTAAAAACAAAGTCCAAGCTTTCCATATTTCCCTCACAAACAAGACCAAATGTTGCCTCAGGGCAATCATAAAGAGGTTAAAAACAATAAAAGTTGGGACAAAGCAATGTACATCCTGGGACAATTGGAGGTCTGAAGAAATATACCAGGACTGAAGTTTGGCCCTTTCAGTATAAACACTCCAGAATAGTGCCTCAGTAAGCCTGGGGCTAGGGTGGATTGGAAGATAGCCTAGGTACTAGCCACAGGAATTTTCACATCCCAGAGAGTATGGGTAATTGGGTAGGTGTATATGGGAAAAAACTGAGGGAAACTCTGCTGATAAGAAGCAAAATATTGGGCTATATAGCCGAGCCCTGGGTAAGAAGGAACCAGCACACTTTCAGTGAGTGCAGAAGCAGTGGGGCAGAGATATTGCTGGCTGTGAACATTTATTGAAGCTTTTTTTTTTTTCTTTTTGCTGAGGCAATTGGGGTTAAGTGACTTGCACAGGGTCCCACAGCTAGGGAATGTTAAGTGTCTGAGACCAAATTTGAACTCAGGTCCTTCTGAATTCAGAGCTGGTACTTTATCCACTGTACCACCTAGCTGCCCCAGCACCACCTAGCTGCCCCTGAAGCTTTTGATTGTAGATTCCTGACCAGAAGGAAAAACTAAAGGAAGACTTGAGGTCAGAGGTACCATCTCCCAAACCCTAGAACTAGAGGTAATTATACCAACAATCTACTAAAATTAGGGGGGAAATGAGCAAGCAAAGGAGAAAGAAATCAAAAATAGTCTATTTTTCCCATTACTATGGGAATAGGGAAGATCTAAGTTCATCTTCAGAGGACAATGTTGATAGAAAAATAAGTCTCTGGTATCATCAAGAGTAATATTAAATAACCCACTTGCCCCCCTCAAATTAATAGAACAACTAAAAAGACTTTTAAAATAAATGAGAGGGAGGATTTAGGAAACATAAAATAAGAACAATCCAAGAAAAACAAATCATCCAATCAGAAAAAAAAAGATCCAGAATGTTTTGGGTTTTTCTATGGCATAAAAATGTATTTATTGTGAGGAGTGCAGAATACTAGTTTTTAAAGAAGTGTTGAAGAAGAAATATTAAGTACTTTGCATTGACTTTTAAAGTCACCATTACAACAGGTAGCAGTATCCCTGTGTGATCAGGACAACCATCTCCTTGCAGCAATGGTGTTGGAATGCAGTTTAGTTCCTTTTTTCAACTACTTTGTATATTTTTGACCATATTTTGAGAATGCCTCATTTGGGAGGGAAAGCTGTTCTGAGGGAACAATTCAATGAATAGGCGGCACTTTATCAAATAGATTTAAAGCAAGGTTTTTTAAGTTTTTTTATTCTTTTTTAAGGTTTATGAGATGCAGGGGGAAAATATTTTTGCTGCTATTTAGCCAAAAATATTATTCACAATGTATTCAGCTCAGTAAGCATAAATATATATTTTAAATGTCATGATAGTTTGTATATATCATTTAACAAGAACTCATTCTTATTACAATTGTTATTTTGACAATTTCCATACATTATTCAGAAGTTTACCAATTGGTGTGAAAACATACTTCTTTGTACTTATAAAGAAATAAAACTGTTTAAGGAAACAATACAATGCTGTGCAGTTTCTTGTTCATAATTGTGATTTTGTATCACATCTTGTTATTTTACCCACTGATCAGAAACAGATCTTTATATGAAAACATTAAGACAATAACCACAATAAAATAACAACCCTCACATCTTTAGTGGTTGGAGTTATGTTGAGCTTATAGACTCACAAAACCACGAACAAAGTTGGGTACCAGAAAAGCTAAGGAAGACATACATGCATCCTTCTCTATAGCTCTTACCCAATAAGCATGGCTGAAAGTTATCCATTCCTTTCTTCTCCTGTCAAATACTAAAGCCAAGAGATGGAAAATATGGTTTTGTTATTGATTTAAAAGAAAATCTGAACAATTTTGTCAAGAAAATTAGATTTTTCTGAAGAAGTTGAATGACTATCAAATGACTATCTATATTGTCCTATATCTATATCAAATAACTGTCTTTATTGTCCTTTTCTGGCAGTGCTGTTTTGCTTGTGTGTGTGTGTGTCTGTGTGTGTGTGTGTGTGTGTGTGTGTGTGTGTTAATAGGCAGGGAGCAAGCATCCTAATTCATTTTGTGAGACTATCACTAAGCAGAGCTATTAAAAACATGAAATTGAGCTATGGTGGGCATGATGGTTAGAATAGGAAAGGGATTGGTGAGATGGAGAAAGAAAATAAAGAAAAAAAGCTTAAAATACAAAAAACATTCAAAATCAATGACTAGAACTTATACATCAAATGACCATTTAAACATTTTTCCTTGTAAAAAATAAACTTTTGCTAATGTTGTAATTACTTCCCTACATTTTCCTCTGTTTTAGGGTAGCTTACAGCTAACGTTGGGGTGATAAGAGCCAAACAATTTGCACTAAGTTGATTGGGGCCCATGAGGCTTGATGATGTGCTTTACTGCACAGCTCTAAGCAACTAGTTTGTACAGCCCTAAAAAAGACTATCAACACCAAAATAAAGAAGTAGAGGAAAAATAAAACCCAAAATTTTAAACTTAGATTAAAAAAACTTGCAAAAGCTTTCTGTCTAGTTTTCAGCCTGGGTTTTCATTTGCCTTTCCCAATGAGAGATTTAATGAAACAGTAAGGCCTAGGAAATAATACCAAGAGCACAATCCCTAACAACTTCATCCCAGAGGATGGATGAAGGCAATTTCTTTTGGTTCAACCAAACAAATCTCAGGAAATTCATCCCAAACTTAAGGAGAAAATGTCTTCTTGAAAATGAGAAGGGGCCTAGGGGAAACCATATATATTCATACTGAATTGTAGCCTCCTTGGGGAAAGGTAGGGGCGGGAGAAGAAAAAAAATTAAAGTAAAAGGAGCACAGCAGAGAACAAAGGAAAATTTAGGAAAAAGCAAAAAAAGATGGCCCTCTCTGAACAAAATGGATTATTTATTATAGAGGCTTTCTATAAAATTTATTATAGAGACTTTCTATAGAATATAAAATTTTATCTATTTCTAATGAAAAGACAAGAACTGAACAAAAATTTGATCTCTAAACACAGAACTCAAGAGAAGCAGAAAAAAGTTAAAAGATAAAAATTCTTGAGAACTATATTTCAGTAGCATCTATTTAAAACCATCAACTACCATCATATGTAATGGGGATAAACTGCAACCATTCCCAATAAGATCAGGGATGAAACAAGGTTGCCCACTATGACCATTACTATTCAAAATTGTATTAGAAATGCTAGCTTTGGCAATAAGAGAAGAAAAAGGGATTAAAGGAATTAGAGTAGGTCATGAGGAAACCAAATTATCACTCTTTGCAGATGATAAGGTGGTCTACTTAGAGAACCCTAGAGAATCAATTAAAAAACTATTAGAAATGATCCACAAAGTTGCAGTATACAAAATAAATCAACATAAATCATCAGCATTTTTATACATCACCAACAAAATCCAACAGCAAGAGATACAAAGAGAAATTCCCTTTAAAATAACTGTCAATAGTATAAAATATTTGGGAATCTATGCCAAGGGAAAGTCAGGAACAATATGAGCAAAACTACAAAACATTTTCCACACAAATAAAATCAGATCTAAACAATTGGAAAAATATCAAGTCCTCTTTGATAGGTTGAGCGAATATAATAAAGATGATAATATTACCTAAACTAATATATTTATTTAGTGCTGTACCAATCGAACTCCCAAGAAATTATTTTACTGACCTAGAAAAAAATAACACCAAAATTCATCTGGTAGAACAAAAGATCAATAAATTCAAAGGAATTAATAAAAAAAGCAAATGAAGTTGGCCTAGGTGTACCAAATCTAAAACTATATTATAAAGCAGCAGTCATCAAAACAATTTGGTACTGGCTAAGAAACAGAGAGCAGTTGATGAGTGGAATAGGTTAAGTTCACAGGACAAAATAGTCAATGACTATAGTAATAGTTTGACAAACCCAAAGACCTCAGCTTTTGGGATAAGAACTCACTATTTGACAAAAACTGCTGGGAAAATTGGAGACTAATATGACAGAAACTAGGCATTGACCCACACACAACACCTTTTACCAGAAAAAGGTTGAAATGGGTTCATGATCTAAACATAAAGAATGATATTATAAACAAATTAGAACAATGTAGGATGGTTTACCTCTCGGATCTGTGGAGGAGGAAGGAATTTGTGACCAAAGAAGAACTAGAAATCATTATTAATCACAAAATAGATAATTTTGATTACATCAAGTTTAAAAGTTTTGTACAAACAAAACAAATGCAGACAAGATTAGAAGGGAAGCAATAAACGGGGAAACCATTTTTACATTCAAAGGTTCAGATAAAGGCTGAATTTTTAAATATATAGAGAGAATTAACTCAAATTTATAAGAATTCAAGCCATTCTCCAATGGATAAATGGTCAAAAGATATGAACAGACAATTTTCAGATGAATAAATTGAAACTATTTCTAGTCATATGAAAAGGTGCTCCAAATCACTATTGATTAGAGAAATGCAAATTAAGACAACTCCGAGGTACCACTACACACCTGTCAGATTGGCTAAGATGACAGGAAAAGATAATGATGAATGTTGGAGGGGATGTGGGAAAACTGGGACACTGATACATTGTTGGTGGAACTGTGAACAGATCCAACCATTCTGGAGAGCAATTTGGAACTATGCTCAAAAAGTTATCAAACTGTGCATATCCTTTGACCCAGCAGTGTTGCTACTGGGCCTATATCCCAAAGAGATCTTGAATGAGGGAAAGGGATCCACATGTGCAAAAATGTTTGTGGCAGCCCTTTTTGTAGTGGCTAGAAACTGGAAACTGAATGGATGCCCATCAATTAAAGAATAGCTGAATAAATTATGGTATGTGAATGTAATGGAATATTATTGCTCTGTAAGAAACAACCAGCAGGATGATTTCAGAGAGGCCTGGAGAGACTTATATGAAGTGATGCTGAGTGAAATGAGAAGAACTAGAAGATCATTATATACAGCAATAAGAAGAAGACTATACAATGATCAATTCTGATGGATATGGCTCTCTTCAACAATGAGGTGATTCAAACCAGTTCCTATTGTTCAGTGATGAAGAAAGTCATTTACACCCAGAGAGAGGCATAGTGGGAATTTTGTGTGGACCACGACATAGCATTTTAATACTTTCTGTTGAGGTTTGCTTGCATTTTTTTCCTTCTTAGGTCTTTTTTTCTCTTTCTAGATGCGATTTTTCTTGTGCTGCAAGGTAACTATATAGATATGTATGCACATATTGGATTTATCATATATTTTAACATACTTAACATGTATTGACTACCTGCCATCTAGGTAAGAGAGTGGGGGGAAAGAGGGAAAAATTTGAAACAGAAAGTTTTGCAACGGTCACTGTTGAAAAATTACTCATATGTTCTGTAAATAAAAAGCTTTAAAAATTAAAAGATAAACAAAAAATAAACAAAACAAAAAAAGAAATGTAAATTTCTTTTCATATTTTGTTTCATTTCATCTTCTTTTTTGTACATGGTAATGATTTTCTTTCTTTTTCTTTTTCCTTCTATTTTTTTCTATTTTGTATTTTTTTTAAATAAATATTTAGAGAAAAAGAAAAAAAAAAGTTGTGGGGAATGGAATTTAGAAGATTATACAACAGAGGTTTCCCTCTAACCAGTTCCTATAAATGTTCTGGGATCAGCTAAGAATCCTTGAGAGAAACAAGCAAATAGATTATTCTGTTAAAGGATTCTTTATCAATATCAGATGAAGCATAATACTGGAACATATGTTCACCAACCTGCTTTCCATTTTTATGGAAGATGTCCAATCTAAAGTTGAAATGAAAGGTTACTCTATATATAGTGAATAGGCCCTAATCTAGGCTGATTGGATAAAATAATAGGAAATCACCAGATATATTCAATGAGATTCATGACAACAGAGAGCAGTTTAGAAAATCACAGATAAAAAACTCTGTGGTTAAAGAGCTAATCTTACTCATGTGATAATTGCAGTTAACTGAATGGGACATGAAATTTGGTCATTATTAGATCTTGTACAAACATATCAGGTAGATTATGCATTTGATCAAGAATTCTATAGGAGTAAAAGATTAGCTAGGCTAGCATTTGAAAAAAAATCTTTATCCCTCTAATTATCAAAACTCTCTACTGTAAGTACCATCATTTTAAAATCCAATATATACCTATTTGGGTTTTTTTTATAATTTTGAGAACTGATCCCTAAAAATCATCATTAACAGACACTTTCATATATACTTGGTATGATCTTGCCTTTCTTTTTATAAAGAATCACAAAATGCTGTTTTGACTGAAGAATACAATTTGCTTCAACTTATTATATTACTTGTAAAATTCTCTCCCCCCAAAGAATATCATTTTCTTGAGGAAAAGAGATCTTATTCTGATTTTGTCTTTGTCTCTCCAGTGATTAGTCCAAGGCTTAGTTTATAGTGGAGACATAAATGTTTCTTGATGATAGAATGGAGGGAGGAGTTCCATCTTTTTTTTTTATTTCCAAAACATATGTATGGGTAATTCTTCAACATTAACCCTTGCAAAGCTTTCTGTTACAAATTTTTCCCCCCTACTCCCCACCCCTCCCCTAGATGGCAGGATATCCACTGCATGTTAATTATGTTAAAATACTTGACAGATCGATTATACATATCCATATTTCCACACTTATTGTTGTGCAAGAAAAATCGTATCTATAAGAAAGAAAAATCAGATAAAGGAAACACAATGCAAGCAAACACCAATAGAGAGTATGAAAATATTATGTTGTGGTCCACATTTCACATCCCTCCATCTGGATGTATATGGCTTTCTTCACTGAACAATTGGAACTGGTTTGAAACATTTCATTGTTAATGACCAACAGGAGGATTTCAGAGAGGATTGGAGAGACTTGCATGAACTGATGCTGAGTGAAATCAGCAGAACCAGGAGAACATTATACACAGCAACAAGACTATACGATGATCAATTTTGATGGACATGGTTCTCTTCAACAATGATGTGATTCAAACCAATTGTGCTGCGATGAAGATAGTCATATACATCCAGAGAGAGGCCTGTGGGAACTGAGAGTGAACCACAACACAGCATTTTAACGCTTTCTGTGAATATTTCCATGCATT
>JAJPUD010000077.1:583104-643753 GCA_023553655.1 Myrmecobius fasciatus | reverse complement strand
CTCATATGTTTTGTAAATAAAAAGCTTTATTAAAAAAAAGAATTTTAGAACCTAAAAAATACCTCTTCTTGGGGTCTCATGATTCAAAGTAAATTGTTATAGATTTGAAAAAAAAAGAAACATTTCATTGTTGAAGATAGCCATGTCCATCAGAACTGATTATCATATAGTCTTATTGTTGCTGTGTATAATGATCTCCTGGTTCTGCTCATTTCACTCAGCATCAGTTCATGCAAGTCTCTCCAGGCCTCTCTGAAATCATCCTGCTGGTCGTTTCTTACAGAACAATAATATTCCATGACATTCATATCCCATAATTTATTCAGCCACTCTCCAATTGATGGGCATCCATTCAGTTTCCAGTTTCTAGCCACTACAGAAAGGGCTGCCACAAACATTCTTGCACATGTGGGGCCCTTTGGGAGCAGTTCCATCTTGAAGATGCTGATAGGGGTTATTAAAAAATTAAAGTGAAATTTTAAAAAAGTTTCAATGAGTAGTTTTAAAGGATAGATGCATTTCACAATACATTAATTTTATATATTTACATTATGTATTATTGAAGTACACTAATGATTACATACTAAATTGCCTATGTCATAATTCTCATTTCGGCAGGAATGTTTGCGTGATACTTAATATTTAAAAATTCGGTCTGTTTTACCTAGAAAAAATAGTGTTGAGCCATAGAATGAATGATGGTTTTAAAAACTGAAGGGACTATCTATAGATAATCTATTCCAATATCTTTTCTTCAGTTACTTGAGATTTCTATAAATTCAAGAAACATGATCAAAATTATGTGTTCATTATTCAGTTTTGTTGGTAGCCTTAAATGGATCTGGTGGACTATTTCTCATCTTCATATTAATGGGGATAGGAATATCATTTAAGAGGATGTAGATAGTGCAGTACTTAGTTCAATGACAATTCCCTATTAAAAGAAACAATTGAGCTTGATTAAGTTTCTGTCCAAAAAAGTTGAAATGAATGAAACCTCAGATGCAGAATTATGTGGCAACCTTAGCAACAAAATTTCTCCTCAGCTGTACATTTTAATGTTAACTTTTTTATGAGAAAGCTATCACTTTCAACTGGCTTACAGACTTTTGAATGGGATATTGAATGGAGATTATCAGCCTCTAGGAAAAGTGGCTAAAACCATTTAATTTGAATGAAAGTCCATTCAGCTGGAAAAACAAAAAGCCTAATTGCTATGAAAATTATGGTCTCTCTGGTGCTCATGTAATCAATTTGAAGACAACTCAGGATATTCATACATTTCCACCAGATCGGTCCAATAAACAAACATTTACTACTAAGACAGAGTTGAAAATCTTCAACAAATGCCATTATTTTGATATCTCATTGCTAAATTGATCCCAATTCCATTTGCATGAAGCTTTTATTAACATATTTATTACGCTGATATAAAAATATTCCATTTCTGGGATATTAAAAAGCATATATAGGGCAATATTAAATGTAACAATAGAAAGATGGAATTGATTTTAATGAAATCAAGTTATTTTTGTTCATTTTTTTACCATATGTGGCTGATTTCTCATTTTAAATTCATTCCTTCCAGGAAAATTATACACAAAGATCGTTTTCCCAACTTATAAACAGGTATCACAATTCCTTACCCGCATTTAAAGATATACATACAATGAGAATAATCCTAGAGGATTTTAATAAACAACATTTCATATATTATGTTTTGGTATGTTTAAATAATAGTTAAAATTTCTCTGATTCATGGTGCCTCAAGAATAACCCTTCCACCATTTACAATTTATCTATTTTGTAAGGTATAGATTTCTTTGCATATTGTCTCTCTCCACTGAAATCTGAGCTTCTTGAAGATAAGATCTATGATTTTAGTTTTCTTTGAATCACTTAGCTTAGTACCTGACAAAATATGTCTTTCCTGTGTTTAGCACATACTGGCTGCTTAATAAATATTTTATCTGAGTCTATTTTGAATCCAGGAGAATGGAAGCTCCAGGATGGCAAAGTACATATTATTTTCATTTTTGTCTTTATGTTCTTAACTCGAAATAATTTGTGTCTCCAAAGTGTCAATGCAGTTTTAAGATATATGTATTTGATCAAATACATATAGAGAGTGAATACAGGATTTGGATTATATGTTTTCTAAAATATTCTTGCTCCAATATTCTCTATTTCCATGATATGTCATTTAATTTTGTGTAAATTAACTAAAATTTTAGTTAATTAAAATTTTGTGTAAGAGATTTTATAATCGCTATTTTCTATTACATCATATATTGGGTAGGGAGATAATAAGTATTTACATAACACTTACTATGTCTCAGTCACAGAACTAAGTGCTTTACAATTATGTAATTTTATTCTCACAATAACTCCATGACCCAAATGCTATTATTATCCCCATTTTATAGATAAAGAAAGAGGTAAATAGAGGCTAGTGCTCACAGTCCAGCAGCAAATATGTTTCTGAGGCTTGATTTGACCTCAACTTTTCCTGGCTCCAAGCCTAGAGCTTTATTTATCACACCAACTAGCTAGTCCTTTAGCAAGATAGGATAGAGTAATAGAATGTGATAGTTGGATGAGATTTTAGAAACCAGTCCACCAAGAGTTGTAAAAATGAAGAAACAGAAATCGTGTCATGGAAATGTCATGCTTAAAACTACATGGGTAATTCATGGCAAAATTGAGCTAAGAACCAAGTTCTCCTGAACTGCTCTTTCCCAATTGCTTTTGTCTGCCTCTACAAGAAAAATTTCATGTTTTCCCAAATATTAATACTTTCCTCTGAGATTACCTTCGATTTACCTTGCATGTATTTTGTATGTAAAGGGTTTGCTTTATTTATTTATTTATGATTGGGTTCCAAGTGCTTCATATGATGACTGGCAGATAATTATACATAACAAATTCTTGCTAGCTGACTATTGACTGACTTTTTCTTCTCTACCTTAAAACACATATTGACACATTCAAATAATATAATAACTCTTTTGGAATAATTAGAATATTTTTATTATTTTGAATTGAGTTCTAGTGTGAATTCATTTTGCTATACTAAAACTTTTGCCTTTCAGAGATAGGTCAGTATTTTCCACACTTGTTTGGCTTTTGAACCCCTGTTTTCAACAGAAATCTATCCCACCCAGCATTCCTAACACTAATTATTTGTCCTGTGTGGCATTCACTTTGCTTCCAAATTTTATGTATTTGAATCCCATCTTCTCTTTTTTTTATTAAAGTTTTTTATTTTGACAACATATGCATACATAATTTTGAATATTCACCTTGCAAAATCTTGTTTCAAATTTTTTTCTTCCCTAACTCCCAACCCTGCCCTAGATGTCAAGTAATGCATGCATCCAGTATGTTAAACTTCTATACATATTTCCAGAATTATATTGCACGAGAAAGATCAGATCAAAAAGGAAAAAAAATGAAAGAAAACAAAATGCAAGCAAACAACAACAAAAAGAGTGAAGACACTATGTTATGATCCACACTCAGTTTCTACAATCTTCTCTCTGGGTGCAGATGGCTCTCTTCATCAGAAAACTATTGGAATTGGCCTGAATCATCTCATTATTGAAAAGAGCTACATCTTCATGCTGCCATATACAATGATTTCCTGGTTAGACTCACTTCACTCAGCATCAGTTCATGTGAGTCTCTCCAGGCTTCTCTATTGCTGATCATTTTTATAGAACAATAATATTCAATAGCATTCATATACAATAACTTATTCAGACATTCTCGAACTGATGAGTATCCATTCTGCCCCAAACATTTTGGCATATACCAGTCACTTTTCCTCCTTTAAGATCTCTTTGAGATACAGAGCCAAAAGAGAAACTGCTGCATCAAAGGGTATGCACAGTTTAAAAACCCGTTGGGCACAGTTCCAAATTGCTCATCAGAATGGTTGAATTAGTTCACAACTACTCCAACAATATACCTGTGTCCCAGTTTTCCCACATGCCTCCAACATTTGTCATTATCTTTTACTGTCACCTTAGTCAATCAGAGGTGTGTAGTGGTATCTCAGTTGTCTTAATTTGCATTTCTTTGATCGATAGTGATTTAGAACATATGACTAAAATGTTTTCAATTTCATCTGAAAATTGTTCATATCTTTTGACAATTTATCAATTGGAGAATGGCTTGAATTCTTATAAATTTGAGTCAATTTCCTATATATTTTAGAAGCTTTTAAATATAAAAAATTTTCCCAGTGTATTGCTTTCCTTCTAATCTGGTCTGCATTGCTTTTGTTTGTATAAAACTAAAATGTAAACTTATATTTGAATTAACTTAATGTATTCAAAAGTATCCATTTTGCATTCCATAACATACTCGAATCCTTCTTTGGCCAGAAATTCCTTCCTTTTACACAGATTTAAGAGGTAGACTATCCTTTGTTTTTCTATTTCACTTAAATTATCACTTTATATCTAAATAATAAACCCATTTAAAACTTTATCTTGGTACAGGGTGTTAGGTGTCAATGCCTTGTTTCTGCCATACTAATTTCCAATTTTCTTAGAAATTTTTGTCAAATAGTAATTTTTATCCTAGAAGCTGGAGTCTTTGGGTTAATCAATCACTACATTACTTTAGTCATTGAATATTCTGTCATGTAAATCTAACCTATTTCACTGATTGACTATTTCTTAGTACCAAATGGTTTTGATGACCATAGTTTTAGGTCTGGTACAGCTAGGCCACCATTATTTGCTTTTTTTTTTCCATCAGTTCCCTTGAAATTCTTGACAATTTGTTCTTCCAGATAAACTTTGTCATGATTTTTTCTAGCTCTGTAAAATAATTTCTTGGAAGTTTGATTGGTATGGCAATGAATAAGCAATTGATTTAGGTGGTATTGTCATTTTTATTATATTAGCTGAGCCTACCTGACTACTTAATATTTTCCAATTGATTAGATCTATCTTTATTTGTGTGGAAAGTGTTTTGTAATTGTGTTCACATAGTTTCAGACTTTGCCTTGGCAGATAGACTCCCAAATATTTTATATTGTCTATAGTTATCTTAAATAGAATTCCTCTTTGTGGTGGATTTTGTTGGTAATATATAAAAATGATGATAATATTTTTATATATTCTTTTGTCATTTTAATCAAATTTTCAGATGATGAAATTAAAGGTATCTACAGTCATATGAAAAAAAATGCTCTAGATCATTATTGATTAGAGAAATGGAATTAAAACAACTTTCAGGTATCACTACACACCTCTGAGATTGGTTAAGATGACAGGAAAAGATAACGATAAATGTTGGATGTGATGTGGGAAAACTGGAACAGTAATACATTGTTGGTGGAGTTGTGAATTGATACAATAGTTCTGGAGAGCAACTTGATACTATGTTTCATTGAATCATTAGCTTATACTTGTCCAATTCTAATTTCTAAGGAATTATTTTCTTCAGTGAGATTTTTGTATCTCCTTTTTCATTTGTTCAATTCTATTTTGAGCAGTTCTTTTCTGATGTTAATTTCTATACATCTTATCCCATTTATTCAATTATAATTTTAATTAGTTCTTTACAATGAATTTTGGAATATCTTTTTTCCCCCCTGTTTGGTCTATTCTGCTTTTAAGGAGTTTTTTTTTTTTTCCCAGTGGATTTTTCTTCCTATTTTATCATTTGATGTTAAAGTTGAGTTGTGCTCCTTGGGTGGAGGAGGCAGTGTCTTAAGCAACAGACCTTGCTGCTGGTTTCAGAGGTAGTTCTGGGGTACTGTTGGTTTTCAGTGCATCCAAGATAGTATAATGGAGGCAGTGGTTTGGACATAGCTCTTCTAGTTCACACTCTGACTTTACCCAGAAAGGGACCTTGTTCCCTTGCAGCTACAAGTACTTGTACTCTTTTTGGCCTTTGGGATTGAGACCATTTCCCTTATTTTCCTGCATGTGAAATTGCTACTGATTCTTGATGTCTGAGAACTGAGACCAGAATCTCTTCTCCTCTTTGAGTGACCACTCTTTTCCACACTAGAAGCAGGACCAGCTACTCTGGTCTCACATTGGCCATAAATGTTATTGCTCCTTTTGGATTTGAGAATGAACACAAAAAACTGTTTAAGCAATATAACAGCATTCTGAACCCAATACCATCAATTGCTCTCCTTTAAACTTCTCACTACTCTCCATAGGCTGAGAGCTCCTGATGTTGATGATGTCACTCGATATAGTCACTTGAAAGAATGGCCTATCCTATTCCCCAAAGAGTCAGGCATATCTTCCTGACATTCTAAATATTTCATCTGAACTTTTGTTTATTCTGCTGCTGTAAAATTCAACCTGAGGCATTTTGTCAGAGTTGTTTGCAGGAGAATTTGAGAAGGCTCCCATGAATGCTTCTCTACTGCAATAACTTGGCTCTGCCCTTCCTTAACTTTGCCTTACTGGATACTAAAAAAGAAATCTGAAACCCGAGGTACATGGTCACAATCCTAGAATCCTTGAGTTCTTTTAGATAATTAAGGTAGAACAATGGAGAGAATGCTGGGTCTGAAGTTAGGAAAATGAGTTAAAGTAATCATCAGTCACTTACTAGATGTTTCATCCTGAGCAACTTAAGTTTTCTTTGCCTCAATTTTCTTAACTGTAAAAATATGAAAAATAATAATAATACTTAACAGGGGTTTTTGTAAAAATAAAATGAGATAATATTTTAAAAATATTTAGCACAGTACCTGGTACATGGTAGGTGCTAAATAAATATTTATTCCTTTTTGCCTTCCTTCCTTCCAATTCTATCTAAATTTCCTCAGTTCTGTTGCACAGTTGATAGAAACGTCAAGTAGACTTCAGAGATCATCTGTTCAAGGAGTTCTTAGCTTGGGGTCTATAAACTTCCTTTAAAATGTGTAATAACATTTCATTATGATTCTCATGTATTTCAATACATTGTTTTTGGGAGTCCATATATTTTACCAAATATAGTTATGAAAGGGATCCATGATACACACACTGAAAAGATTAAGAATAACTCCATTAAAATATCCACAACAAATTACATATTCTTTTCTTGAAAACTTTCAGTGATTGGAGTATACTACCTCTCAAGGCAGTTCACTGAACAGTTCTAATTATTAGGAAATGTTTCCTTAAATAAAGCCTAAATTTGTATCTTTGGAAAAACCATGCATTGCAACTAGATCTGACTCCTGGGTCCAAGAATAATGAGTCTAATTCTGTCACTCAGCTTAATTTTACTTGTCTTGAGAGGGATTATTTCGAAGAAGCCAGAAAGACTTTAATGAAATAATGTAGAATTAAATGAGCAGAACCAGAACATTAATTTATACAACAATAATAACAATAATGCAAAGACATAAAACTTTGAAAGCCTTAAAAACTGATTAATGCAATGAAAAAGAACTAATTCCACAGAGCCAGTGATGAAACCTGCTATTTACCTCCTAACAGAGAAGCAATAGACTCAAGATGCAGAATGAGACATTCCTTTTTAGATATGACCAATGTGGGACCTGTATTTTATAAAAATCTTTATTGAGGAAATGAAATTAAGCAAATACTTGTTAATATAAAATAAAGTTTTAAGAATTGTGGGAAAGTGGTGGGGGACATTAAATCCATAATGAATTTGGGGATTTCTTCCAATAATTTGTTAATAATACAGGACATTAGCCTTTGTTTGGTTTAATTGAGGAAGCTTCTCTCATTAAAGGTTAGGAGTGACCACTAGAGTCTTTATCTGAAGATATGGGAATATTCTGCAGACTGGCTAAATAGGTCATCAGAGGAAAGTTCTCTCAGAAGACTGTTACTCCTCTATAATAGATAGAAGAAAGCTGAAAGACCAGTTTCCTTTCTAAATTTCATATTCAGCTTAGCCTGCCAAGTTAAAAAAATCAACATGCAGTACTTTAAGTCTGAATTCTTTGAGGTTTGGGGGTCAGAAGTCACATACATTTTTTATCACTAACACCACTCCCCTTAGAGTAAATTGAAATGGATGCATTGGGGCAAAGGCACAAGTGAGTAGCAAGTGTATGCATTTATTCTGAGTAAAGAAAGCTTGAATTCACCCCTTTTTGAATCAAAAAATGATTCTTTATGGGCACTGGGAATTTTTTTTTCTAAAAGCACTTGAGAGTCCTATGGACATGTTTATGTCTTTTTGACCAAAGAGCAGAGTTCAAGTATAGGTCAGCAATGTTTTATAGGCAAAATATGTTGAAAAGTTTGGGTATTGGATGTAGAGAGACAAAGGCTTTTCATAATGCATAAAGCTGCTTGTAGAAAGAAGAGCATTGTTATCACTTGGAGAACAAAGCAAAAATATTATCAGGGAATGTAGTTCTATTGCAAAGTAGAATGCTTATTCCCCAATGCCCAAGTATTTTTTGTTTGTTTTCTAGGGAAAACTCAAACCCTAGTGTGATGCTAAGGGTCTGGGAGAAATTTGCAGAATGAATAGGTTGCTTTGATTGGACTAAACATTCAGCTGAATTAGCAAAGATTTACTCCTGAAAGATACTGATGCTTTCTTTGAGAGTTTTACATTTCTATATCTATTTAAGCAACCCTGTCAGTATTAACTTTATCTTTATTGTTTGTGGAATAAAACTTGATAAAAGAAATTCATATTACCATATATGTTTCTATAGAACCCAGAGGGGCTGCTACCCAATTTTGGAGACATCTAGACTAGAACTTTATTTTGGAGTTTTCCTGGATTAACTTCAGATGAGAACAAAGAACTGATAAAAGAAAATTATGGATGGAAGCATTTTGTTTGATCCCAGAGCCTGGGAGAACCACAGATTACATATGTCTCTATGAATATAAACAATCATTTAAATAATGATAGTAAATATAGATTGGCTATTATATGCCTAATACTCTCAAATATATGTTTGCATACACATATATGTATATTCACTTATTTATCCACACAACATATATGTCCTTTAAAATTATACACTTAGATTTTGAGGATAAATAAGATTTAAACATACATTATATCCTGAGTTAGAAAGGAATAGAACATTCTCTCATATTTGGTAGAATAATTAATCTCTTAACAAATTTATTATTTCACTTCTATGTGTGACCCATATGATTGAACAATGGCTTCCCTATCTATATCTCTGAATTCTATAATAGGACTTTAGCTATTTCAATCATAATTAACTCCTAAATAATTAGAGAAGATGTTAATGTCCCCAAAACAAGGAAGTCCATTCTTTGTTATTGATCAGGCTAAATCTTTCTCCTTTAGTCTACTCAAAGGAAACTCATCCATTGTTAGAATTAAAACAAACTAGTCCTCATATTTGTCCTCAATGTTGAAAACTGGAATATGTGCTCATAGAGTTAAGAGAAAAGTCAGAGGTTATTGAGCCTAGCATTCATGTTATAAAGGAAGATCTGATTCTCTTGAGACAGGGACAAAGAGATATAAATAAGAAACACGAACAGAAATAACAGTGATACATAAAAACACATATAGAAAGGATCCTGGAATATTTTATAATATTGTAGACATTAAAAAATCTGAAACAAAGAAAAGGAATCTTTGGACTTATATGAAAAAGTGCTTCAGAAGCTAAAGGTTTTTGTTGATTTCCTGAGCTGCCACCAATAATGTCTTACAGTCTCCTTTATATGGAGGGACAAAATAATAATCGTATTCTGAGCCTAATAAATGTCTAACTCAGGATTCAGTGTGCTCAATTTCCAAATGGTCCCATGAAAACTTAAGCAGATATCACATTCTCTTGCTCCTTAGAGAGTAATTTACAATATATTGATTTAAAATTAAACGGATATCCGTGTGTTTCACACATAATGATGATGGATAATTTCCAACAAGCTTAAGATGTTCTTTTACATAAGAATCTTCTTTGACTTTGAATTTTAGGAACAATAATATTCAGTTTAATCTTCTCATAGTAGCTTTATAAGGTAATTTCTTTCCTTTGTGAAGTCCTCATTTTGTCATGTCTAATGCTTCCTGATCTCCTTTGGGGTTTTCTTGGCAGAGGCACTGAAATGGTTTGCCATTTTCTTCCTCATCTCATTTTTCAGATGAAGAAACTGAGACAAATAGAATTAACTGACTTGTTCAGAGTCATACAGCTAGTAACTGAGGCCATATTGAAACTCATGAAGATGAATTTTCCTGATGGCAAGCCTGGCTCTATCCATTATGCAACTTAACTGCCCCTCATTCTAATTCAAGAATGGGAGTGAGAGATTTTGTTTCTTATTCTCATATCTGTCTTTGAGACCCTATCCTTTGAATTCAAGTGGGATAATCTTCCTATGACTGATTTAATTAAATCTATTTAAGCAAAGTTCTATTTAGCGATCTAACAATTCACATTATATAATGTTTTAAGGTTTAGAAAGCAGTTACAAATCTATGCTCTAGATCTATGATCTGAAAGTAAGTTGAAAGGAATCTTGAAGGTTTGGTCTAACCTTTCCTTATTTCATAAATGTAGAAATAGGGGGTTCATTGGGGTTAAGTAATTTGCCTAGAGACAAAAGTAGCAAATAGAACCAGATTCTTCTGAACCAAAGTTTCTGAAACCAAAACAGTGATCTTGCTTTATAATACAATGATGGTGGACTAATTATTAGTAGGTCCTTTTACAGGTGAAAAAAAAACCTGAGTTTCAGAGATAGTGATTTGCTCATGGTTATGTGATTGGGAGCCAGAATTGTGATTATAGCCAGTTTTTTTTTTTTTTTTGAATCAAGATCAAATGTTTTCTCTTCTATGCTACATTTCCTCTAACAACAAAATTAAGTATAAAGAGGCTAACACAAATTCACAAAGGATTCTTTGTTTTAGGATTTAGTGGGTTATGTTCAGAGTCTTAACTCCTCTGGTATCTTCTCTTATGTTCTCAGAAAATGAAATCACCTAACTACAACACAATAGTATGTACAAAGATTATGGTTTTAAATTAAATCAACATCATGAAAATCAGCTGGATTTCTGATTTTTGCAGAAGAAATTTACCTATTCATATTATCTCATTTGACACTTGAAATTATCTTATGAAAAAAGCTTAATAGGCATTATTATCTCTATTTGACAGATAAAGAAATCAAGGTCCAAGAAAACGAATAATCAGCCAGAAGCATAGACATATTAACTATTTCACGCAGGATTCCAATCTCAAGTCAATGATTCTGACTCCAGAATATCTTAAGTATAGGGAACTCCCAGAGAGATTGATGCTACTCTTCAATAACATAAGTAAAGGCAGCTTGGGAGATTGGTGGACTTTTTGAGTTTATATCCCTTTTCTAGCATGATTAGCTTTACAAGCCCGAATAAACAACTGGACCGCTAAGTGCCTTAGATGAATGGATAGGACTTACCCACTAAAAACAATAGAGAAAATTCACAATCCACTACTTCAATGTAACTTAACTTTCTTAATATAAGCTACCAAATAAGAGCAAACACAAAAATTCTCCTTAGTATAGGGTTGAGTACAAGAGCACCAGTTTTAATGTTAATATTGTATGATAAAGGATAAATTACAGTTCTAAGTTATTTTTTAAAATCAGCAATGTTAAGTGTCATATGATTTGTGACTGTTTCATTTTTATAATAATATTTAAAGATAAATAGATTGATGTAACAAACAGATGTATCTCCAAAGATAACCAGAATTATTATGACAAGGTCTATTAACAGAATCATATTAATAGAATTTTCTGTGTTGGGGGAATTATTTTAGGATAATTATGTTTTGATATATTATTAGTTTAAATAGGAATACTTAAAATAATACAAATAGACTTACATTTAATTAGCATTTCATTAAATCAAGATGATAAACCTAATGGAAATAAATGTTCAAAAGCAATAAAAGCCTGAGACTGCTATCAGAGAAATAGGCATGCTTCATCACTTTATTGCAATCCTGTCATATAAATCTGATCCTTTTTTTGGGATGAAAATTCTTGAAAAGTAACTAATTTTCTGGTCTATGGTATCATTTTTTAAAATAAAGAATAAAAGTAATGAGGCAGTTTTTCATTACTTTATAAATAGAAATATTATGAACATTTTTTACAAAAATCGACTTCTTCACCACTTATTCTCTCCCAACCATAATTGCCTAATTAAATACAGTTTAAAGAGACTAAGAAATAAAACTCATATAAAGTATTTGGGGCACATGCCATAACTAAAAGTTTCATTGACACCAAATTGTCATTCTTATTAACTAAATATTTATCATTAGATTGTTAAGAAATACTTCTGAAATCCAATATATTGAAATTAATTTTTAATAAGAAGTACAAAAAGAGAATGTTAAGTGATATGTGCAGGTAACCAATAATTATTTTTCAACAGCAAGCAAAAAGTGACACATTCAAACAAAGTTTAACTTAATTCTCTTTCACTTAAAAAAAAAGGTTATAAATTTTCCAATTAAAACAAGGTCACAAATGAAAGAATACTATAACCCCTTAATTATATCCTAATAGCTATGGAACTTACCAGAGAAGCACCTGAAAATTTCTATGCAATGTCACTATTCAAAGGTCAGTGTATGTGCATGTTTCATGCAATGACTCTTCATGTGGCTATTGCTGTTCATTAGTGATAAGAAATATGTCCCTGCTTTCTCTTTTTCTCCCCTTTCCCTGTTTATTAGGTAACTCATCAAAGTATTTTTGAAAGATATTTATCAACACCCCCACTGGACAATAAAATTGTCACATTCAAATGGAGACTAGGGCTTACCTGAGATTCTTCTCACACTAAAATCAAATTGCATTTATTCCCAACACTCACAAAGGGAGGGTCCAACCAATTTCCTGTCTTAATAAAGTCTATTAAATCTCAAGGTAATTTGAGACATAGGCACCCATAATTCCCAGGGATCAAGCATTTGCCTGCAAGGTTTCAAGCTCATGCTATTACTTTTGAGCTTAAATCTGCCACAAGCCTTCAGTTTCATTGAGGAGTTTCAATCTAAGTTTATCCCCACAGAACTATAGGCTAATCAAAGATAATAAGCACCTATTATACCCTAGTCCATACATTAGGTGATACAGACAATAATCAAAGTAATGCAGTCCCAAACCCCAAGGAGCATCTATTTCACAAACTCTTAAGAGTTATTTATTTCCTTTTGAAAAAGAACAAGATGTTTCTGCAAACCCTGCTTTCTAGTGAGATGATTAAATGCTTATTTTTTGTCATATGAGCAGAAGAATTATTAATACATCACTTCAATTGGGGTGAGAGGTTAGTAAGAATTTGCCATATTATTAGTCTGGGGAACTTCAAATGTAGAAACTCCCTTCACCTTTGCAGATCAATAATTCATCTGCTATCCATCATACGATCACAAATACAAATGGTAGGTGCTAAGAACCTGGCCACCAAAATGATAGTATTTGTTAGAGGTAGGATCTGAACACTAATCTTCATTACCCTTCCGCCCAGTATGCAATAGTACAGCTAAACCAGAATATTAGATTTCACAAAAATTCATTTTACTGAGAGTAAAAAGGTAAAATATCAAGTTGAAGTCAAGGAACCAAAGAGAGTGGAGTGGGAGTTCTTTACACCAACAATGGCAGGACAATTCTTTTGCTTTTCTTCCCTACGTCTCTTATAAATGTAAAACTCCATTATTGGAATTCATCTGGGGGCTCAGATTCAATTCATGATTGTCTTTTGAACCCGTAATGCATCATGATGAGCAAACATGGGAGAAGTATAACAAGTAAATTGCTGGCAAATTTGTGTCAGAATGAAAACAACTTAAATTTGAAATAGTTAATAAGCTTTATATTAAAAATAACTTCTTGAATGTTATTACCAACTAGTAAATGACAAAACTAAATGGCAACACAATGAGAAATGAAAGGATAACCAATGCCAATACTTCACTTAAATGGGATTTTTTTTTCATTTCTCTTTTCCAAGAAGTAGACTTTGTTTCAAAGGAGAACAGTGTTGCTTTTTAGACACTCAGAGGTTGTAGATTATGTTAATATTAAGTTGCAATATTGAAAATATATTAATATGAGAGCCAGTGAAAGCTCAGCAATTTTCTCACTTTGCTTAAACTAGATACTAAGTGGCTTTAGGCATGCAATAAATAGAAATTCCTGATTTATAATCACAAATACTACTCCGTGAGTGAAAAACCACATTGGTTCTCAAACCAGCCAATTATATTGACCTTTCCATGAACATTTGACAATGAGTTGAATACTCACTTTCTACAAACTTTTAAGAATTTCATAAGGGAATATTCTTCAAAATGATCTCTAGTGTTCTTTAGGAGACAATTATGTTATGCTATTGACTTATTAAAATTAGACATTTAAATGTAGGAGGAAAAATATATTCCACTTGGATATGATGGATTTTGGTATTATGACTAATTCCCTAAGGCTTCCTAGAGTCTATTGAAGACAATAACAATGAATGTTTTCATCCATTGTTTCTCTTTCTAAAATTATGTCATTTCCAAAGCTAATTATTTGTTGAAATAAAACCATCATGTGAATTAGATCCTTGCTTAAAGGAAAGTTTTTGGTTTCGCAAATTCATATGAATTTCTAATGGCTTCATGTTACCCAATTATTTTCTAGGATCTTCATATATTAATATATAGATTCAAATTTTAAGATGTTACCTAATAATTATTTAAGAAAAGAAATATTATAAGCAGAAGCATCTGAAATAACTTTTTTTCTTTCCAACTTTGATTATGTATTGGCATGAGGTCATTTACTATTATGCAAAGAGAGAGGGTGGTCTATATTTAAATAAATATATTTCTATTATACACAAAATAGGAATTCCTTCTAAACAAAATAAAATTCTTTGAAAAAGGTTTTTCATTTTTTAAACAAAGCATTAAACCCCAAATGGATGAGATGAATAAATGTTGCACCATAATTCAAATCTATTCATGAAACAGTATGTCTTGGGATATATGAATCAGTATACTGTCACTACAAATTCTAAACCAGCAATAGTGCCTCAAAGGATCTGAATTCTGTGCCTTTGAGTCTAATACACTAGTTCAAAATAGGCCCTAAGGGAAAAGAGCTCAATTAATAGAAAATCAAGGTCAGAACTGGAGACTAGTAGGCTAGCTGATTAATCCTTAAAATTGTTCACCTTTCTACCCAGACAAATCAAGCAAATATTCACAAACATTGATTTGTGGTATGGTAAAAGTTAGACTACTGGAAACAAAATAAATAATATTACTGTATATACTTTATTTTTTAGTAACCCTAATGGTCATTGTAAATAGTTGTTAATACGAATGTTAAGAAAGTTCACTATTCCAAATTAACTATGGTAATTCAGTCATGTGTAACTGACGTTGCCAAAGTGCTCTCCCATTTGGGGGAAAAAGATTGAGTACAAAGAGAATAGAGCTTTCTGATGACTCTTTTTCCTATATGAGTAATTTCTTTACTCATATTGGGTACTCTATAAATGTGGACTGAAAGCATGAGTAAATGGAGGAAGATACTTAAGGAAATTGGTAATATGCAGAAAGCTACCATATTTATTTGCATTCTCTCTCCTTCTCCCCCTCTTCTTTGAAAACAGTAGTCATGTCAAAGGAGCCAATTATTACCACCTTGTATTGTATATGTCAGTAATTCATGGAATAGTAAAACCTAATCTTTACACCCTCTCCATAACACATTAAATTCAAACATTGATTATGAATTTTCTCATGGCTTTTGAAGATTTCCAAATTACACATAATAAATATGAGACGTAATGATCTTTAGCCATATGATGGATCTTTATGAGAATCTTGATATTTCTATAAAGCTGAAGAGATAATTCAAGATGCTTCTTAGTGTGATTCTGAGACAAGCTAGAAATACAGAGAAACAGAGGAGGAATGCAATCTTAAGATCCTTTGAAAAAATTATTAAGGCTGACAATTCAAAAATACTGATTTTAATGTATTTATAAATGAATGTATGTTCCTTGTAATTTTATGTTTAAATCAATGGGAAATAGCAGGAAAATATAAAACTATCTCCAGTATTATGCTAGTTTGGCATATTTCATTGATCATTTTATTTTAGCATTCTATCTAAAGGGATGAGATTCATATTAATTTTCCTAACTTTAATGGAAATTTCATGAGTTAATTTCAAAGCAGGGCCTGTCAGATAATATAATTATACATATCTTCCTCTTTTGTGTTCATAACTTCAAATATCACATATACACATACATTAAATTGGTATTCATATGTCAAGCGAGCATGCTTAGGGTCTTTAACCTAATTTCCTGCAGATTTTGTTTTCTTTTTGTTTTTGCCTTGGAGTAAACCATTGATTTCATTAGTCTCTATTCTGAGTTGTTTTTCTAACGGTTGAGTAAAATGTTCAGATTCATGCCTCTATAATTTGTGATCCTTATTCTCCATGGAGTTTTCTACTTCTACCCAACAAAATTGCATCATTCCTCCAATCTATTCAGACTCCTAAAGGATTCTATTTAGGGATATGCACAGAAACACATGCACCCAAGTCAGAGCAGTAACAGAGCATTCTGAAATAAATTTGTGAACATATAATTAGAACAGAAGATCCTCAACCATTGAGACCACAGAAAATAATGATCCTAAAGAATCTGCTCCAACTTGCACATAGGACTGATGCCAGCAATAAACCATGCAAGGACAGCCCTTTGCCAAAAGCAGAGAAAGAGAGATTGTGTGTGGTGGTGGTTGATTTAAAGAACCAATTATTTACAAGCTTTTTTACATAAATACATATTTATAAATTTATAATTTATACCTGGGTAGTTTGATGTTAAGGACATATCATATAATTTACAAACAAAAACATTTTAAATGTATAATAGATATATACGATGAAAAAACAAAACACCCCTTTTATTGTTTGCCTTCAAACCTTACAAACTTTATCATATCATTGAAAAACACATCTGAATTACATGGGAGATCTGCAATGTATACACATATATGTATGAAAATGTTCCTTTTTACTTAAATGTTTGAGTAAAGTGCATGTTTTAAAGTACTTTTTTGATAAAGAAGGCATCATTAGAAGGGGATTAGAGAAATTGACATTGGATTCATATATGACCCTTTGGTTTTTTACTGTCATATCGATTATATTGTGACCAGTGGGACTATTGATTATTAAGTCTGCTTCACCATGAATTCCATTATTAAAATGAATTTATGACCTTGATTTCACTATAGTCATACAGAGTATAGAAGAGAATCACATTTTAAAAAAAGAAAATACTAGAAAAACAAAGTAAAAAAGGCAAATGAAAGCAACATTGTTTGGTTCTTTTTGCTTTTTTTTTTTCCACATCAGAAGATATTCCTTTTATTGAATTTTGAACATACCTATTTTATGCACTAGACTCAAATACTATACAAAACTGCAAGAAATGACACTGTACGACTACACATGTTTCTACAAAGACATCATCTTAAAGGTGATCTCTTGGTAAAGGTCAACTAATAACTGCTAATATATGTGTGAATCAGAAGGACTTTTAGATCTTCCAGAAGTCTGGAAGCAAGGGGGTCATACACAATCATTATTTTTTAAAAGCTGTCTCAGGGCATAAAGGACTTTCAAAACATTCAAAGGAAAAAAACAGAAATTTATCATTCTTATTCAACATTGATATAAAATTGAAAACGGCTTCTAATCTTGCTACGTGTGTTGTGTGTATGTGTGTGTCTCTGTATGTGAAATAGTCAATAATTGCCAGTAATGTTTTAAAGTTTAAGTAAAAAAATGTTCAACTCTTACCAAAACCTTTACTGGTATACAAAGCCATTGTAAAGTTATGTCAGCAAAATGTAAAGTTGCAATTTACAAAAGCAGATTTACATTAAATCTTATCTGAGAGAGCTGCTTTTAGGACAGAGAAAAAAGTGCCACTTTAACTGCCTCTTCCATTTGAATTAGTGGCTTCCCCAAAATGGTGAAGAGAGAAGCCTTAAGGCAGAATTTTCTGTATTAGTAAACAGGAACAAAGAATATCACAGTTTACATACATGTGTGCACATATATGTATATATGTGCATATATGTGTATATATTCTCCAGGACACAAACGCTCTGATCAATTTCTGAGGAGTGAGAACGTCAGTATTGTTCAACAGCCTTCAAAGTTTGAAATGAATTTTTCCTGTCTCCATACCAAGGCAATTTGCCTGATCAATCTCAAAACAATACACACTTGAAAGAGTAAGACACTTTCTTTTGTGAAATGGAGACACTAAGATTTTAAATTGCTTGGGGTTGACAAAAATGATTTGCAGGGTTTCAATGACTGCTTCAATTGATAACTTTCCAATAAGGTTTAAAAGGTAAGAAAATAATGACTATGGCATTCCAACAATTATTTAATTCCAAGGATAATTAACATCCTGTCAGATTGTGAATCATCTAAAGTTTGAGGTCATCATACTGCTATATGTACATGGATAAACAAACTGTACAGAATAATTAGAGGCTGAATCTTGCTTCCTAGCATTCTTCCTATGTGCGCCAAACTCCCAAATACGTCAGCAGGGATTCTGAGCACTCAGGGAAAGTGTTAAGTTTGCAGAGAACAAACTCTGCTATTAAAAAAAAAGTTTTTTAATCCATTATTGTAAAATTAGACATGAGTAGAGAAAAACCCTAACATCTAACTAAAATAAAAGTGTTCCAGAAGTGTTGTATAGGACTCCCGTTTTCATTTCTACAATAAATAGAGGTCATATTCAGCATACCTGAAATTGACTTCAAACCTACTTCCCTCGGTACACCTTTGTAAAAGCAATGGCTCAGTTGGCATGGGTGCTATCTGCTTACAGATCCCATGAATTAGCAAATGTGGGCCTCCTTTGGAGACTTACTGATAAGAGAGATTTCTATATACAATCTGTACATATTGGTTCACAAATTAGCAGTTATTAGTCGGACTGTACATAGCAAAACAACCTAGCAGATTTCCATTTTGCAGGAACGATACCAAGTGGGAGTTTCACATTTAGGTTGATGGAGCAAACCCTAAAAGCACAGGCTCCCTATTTAAATATGTCGCCCAGTACACTAAATTAAAAGTACCAAATAAGACTGGGAAAACTATTCTAGACATTCTGTCAATCTTGCTAACACTGTTGAAAGTTTTCTTTGCTTCTGCTGGTTTTCCCTCTGGTTTCTTGTTGGTTTCTGCTGTGGTGGCACTCTTGGAGATGGTAGAAAGAACAGGGTCCTTGGTAATATTTGGAGCATAATTGGCCACAGCCACAGCATAAGCATTGTTCTTCTTCATGACAGATGCCTTCTCTTTTTTCTATTAAAAGACAGAGAAATTAAAAGAGTGCAGGGAGAAATGGACAATTACTTTAATGGACACTTGGCCAATGGGAACCATAAAGTGGATTTGTGCACAAGAATTATTGTTCATGTCATTCTTCCATTATATTTTGTCAACATATTGCTATTCTGATAGCTTTTTTTAAGGGAGTAGTATAAATCAGGGACATCAACACTGGGGAAGTTAATTTCATTTAAGTTGGATTGTGAAGATATAAAGCTATCATGAATAGGGAGTCCTTGTTGGGATATCACTAATCCCTATTGTGTTATAAATGTAGTTTATATCTAATAAAAGGGTCGTTTGCTTATAAGAAATTACCCAATGCTTCCTGGCATGATAGTGTATCGATAAATAACATACAAAGGGCAAAGAATATGGGAAAACATGCCCTAAAATGTGTAATCCCAAAGTAAATACTCTCATTTACTTTAGGTCATTTTGCAATGTGGATTTTTCCTTACAAAGACAAATATTTCAAGAAACCTTTCCTTTTTAAGTAAGAAAAACAGCAGAGATGTGGATGGCAAGGTAAGAAAAAAAACTGAATAATATACAATGAGTATATATATATATATATATACATATATATATATGTATATATATATATATATATGGAATGAATCTCACCTAGGAGCTAGTGGAAAGGTAAATAATGGATTGTAAACAGGCTACTACATATAGTGAAGAAAAAATAAGTGACAACTGTCACAAAATAAGACCCAGAAGTAGTTCACCAAACACCTGAGGCTCCTATGCTCAAAGGCAGAGCTCAAAGGACTTGAAAACTCAGTCACACAAAAATCTTGGGAAAGCATTCCTTGTGCCCCAAAAGCAAAGCTTAACTTTAACATGAAATAGGCAAAAAAAAAGAGAAATTAAACAAAAAGAAAATGAACAAGAAACAAAAACGGATCCTTAACCATAGAAACCTATTATGGTGACAGGGAAGATCAAGACATAAGTGAAAGATATCAAGAGGAAATTGAGATTCTCTGATCTTGGTGAGAACAAAAGATTTATGAGCTTTTTTGCTTTATGAGTTGCCTTAAGATGTCAGAGGAAATCCAGGAGACTTCCAAAATGTTGCAAAAATTTGCTACAATTAAATTATAGGAAGGATTGTAAATAAATTGGCTACATAGGCAGGGATTATAGATAGAATGTTATCCTTCACAAATTAATCTATGTAATAGCAACAAAAACTACAGGAAGGAAAGAAAACTGAACCCCTAAATTAAAATTTATATCATTAAATACCTAGACATTTCATACTAATATAAATATAGCATTTTGCCCAAAATAATGATTTTATATTATTAATATGAATAACCACCTCTAAAACTTCTATATTTTAGGGCTACTCCTTGATATAAAATATCTATATTGACATGAACATATTTACAAATAAAACACCACATATAAATGTCATGCCATATATTTATAACAATTATGTACTCCTGGGTGCTCTAAATCAACATTTTTTATGAATTCATGTTTGAACATGTCTGAATATGCTATAGGAATATAGCAAAATCACTGTTTTGCTTTAACTCTCTATTATCAAAAAAGAAATAAGAGTAATTAAGCCTTATTTTTAATATACAGAGAACAGAGAGAAATTTAGAAGGAAGAAAAAGCAGGCAAGAAAGCAGCTTTGAATGTTAGTTTTGATACTTTTTAATACATATTATAAATAAAGTAAGCTGCATAGAATGGAGAGTCATCATTTCATATATAATCTTTATTATGTTCTATTGTTTATTTAGATATCCTTATCTTTGTTGCTTTTTCATTTCATTATCAGAATTTGATATTTAAAAAAATAATAAAAAGACTATCTCTTAGGTAAATAATGCCTTAAATTTTCTAAATTGGGAAGCAAACAGTAGTTGTTCCTGACTAACAAATCAAATTCTAGTCAAATCCATTGTTCTATGGAAGTAGAAAGCATTAAGGGTCCGGGACTATTGGTAATCTATCCATTATTGAACTGTGATAAAAGTTTTTTTTAAGTAAATATATATATATATACACACAAATATGTATATATGTATACACACACACATATATATATATATAAATTCAATTCAAGAGACAAAGATAACACTTTTTTAAAATTCTCGTAGCACTTTTTCAGTTGTCTGAATCATAGGTATAACTGTTTATGATGAGCACTAGTAATACTTGTTCATTTGCCATTTCTTCTGTGAGTTGACAGTGTTCCTCCATATGCCCATATGTCTTGAGATCTTATAAAAGATTCTCTAAAATTCTTTTATAAGTCTGTAACCAAACTATGAATTGTAGCACACTTGAAATCTCTGCTAAATGGCAGAATATTCCATTTTCTCAGTTTGTCATCAGAGTTACTCCACAGAGTCCTCTAAAAAAAAAAAAGATAAGAATATTCACAAAAGAAATCCTGCTTAAGGTCTTGGAGATTTGGAATGGATCCATGTCCTCCAAAATATAAGGAGGAGGAGAAAAAGAGAAGGGAAAATTCCCTCTAAAATATAGAATCAATATTTGCTTTTGGTTTTAACTTTTTAAAAACTCATTAAAAGAGAACAAAAAAGACATATATTTTTAAAATAATACAACAGAAGAAAAGCTATTCTTTATGTATCTCAAACATTCAAGCATCAAATAGTTTATATTCCTCAGGATTTTAGAAGGTATTGGTTAGTTCTCTTAAGAAAGAGATACTGCTACCACTACTACTACTACTACTACTACTACTACTACTACTACTACTACTACTACTAATAATAATAATAATGCTTTAAAATTAAAAATACACCCTGCTAGAGTCAAATTAAGCCAGGATTATAGCTACATATATTTGTACATTCAACTCATACTAACAGGTTCTTTGGGAGTTAATTTAATTATACCTCTGTTAAAGGCTAGAAATGTAAATACCAACATTCATTCTATTCATTCTAACATTCAAAAACAGAAAGAAGGGGGAAATCCCTGCAGTTTGTTCAACTACTTTGCCAATTCAAGACATATATTATTTAGATTTTTAAAACTCTTTCTGAAATTACAGTATAACCTTGACATAGACACTTAAGAAATGAAAATTTTAAAAAAGAAATATCCTTGCTATAGAGTTTGTTGATATTTCTACTGAAGCAGAATGATAAGATGGTACAGCCCACCATAATTAAATTTTATTTTCTATTTTTAAAATGATGTCTTACAGGATTCATTATATTGAGAGTTTGTTTATTGCTATATCAAGGCCTCTGGGTGTATGTTCAAAAGTGTCAATCACTTATATGAAAAAAGCATCAAGGGACTTCATTGAAGTTAGGAAAAGACCTGATTACCACCATAATCATAACCTGTATCCCGGTGGCAAAACAAAGTATGCTTCCTGAAACCAGGAGGTGTAATTAATACAGTGACAAGAAAAATAATATATTTCAACTTCACATGTCTACTGGTTGGCCCAAACTACAACTTACAAAATTTTAGAGTTAGAAGGGCTCTTAAGAATCATCTAACACATTCGCCTTAATGGGTTAACTTAAAAAGATAGGAAATTAATGAAATTAAGTTAATGAGTCAGCAATCAAATTGATACTAGAATACTGCTGAAATTAATAATACCAACATATTTCTAGTCTTTTTTCCATAGGCATAAAGAAATGCATTCTATATGAAGAAAAATATAATCCTTTCCTAGAAAACATAATAGTGTATGAATTTCATAGGATGGATTATAAAAATAAAAAGTATTCATCAAGGAAATAATGAACTCCATCCCAGATTACTAGGAGAATCCATTTATATTATTCTGATACAATGATCTTATAGTCAAACTTTAGTGTCATAGATTTAGACTTGGAGGGGAGTATAAAGATCATTTAGTCCAAATGCTAAAATTTTGCACATAAAGAAATGGAAACCAGAAGTTTGAAATTTCTTACCAAAAGACGCACAACTAGTAATTTCCAGAGTAAGTTTTAAGCCACCATTTTCTTTGGTTTTCTTCCATTTCTGGAATGTTCTTTCTCATCTCTGCTCCTGATTTCCTCCAAGTCTTAGCTAAAATTTCACCTTCTACAAATGGTCTTTCTAAATCCCTCTTAGTTCCAGTACATTCCTTGTACTTAATATCCCTTTGTATTGCATACACACAGAAATAGGTAGATAAACCGATAGATGATAGAAAACTTCTTTTTTTAAATATTTGCTTGCTTATGGTTTCCTCTATTAGATTGTGAGCTCCTTGAAGGTAGCAACCATTTTTTAAAAACTTTTCTTGCATTTCCAGAACTTAATACAATGGCTGGTGCATAGTAAGCATGTAATAAAATGAATGTTGACTGACTGAACCCAGAAGTCTTTGATATCAAGTCCAGCATTCTGGCCATTATATACCATTGTCTCCAACTATTGTGTGTGTGTGTGTGTGTGCGTGTGTGTGTGTGTGTAATATGTAAAAACAGGACTGGCCACTAAGGACAGTCTATTTTAACTCTAATTTTGCAGATTATCACAATGAAGTTGAGAGATGCTGACTCCTTCAGAGTCAAATAGGTAGTATACAAAAGCAGCATTGTCTGCCTAGAGAGTATCTCACATATAGGAGAATATTGTAAGATATGTGCCAGAAGATTGGGAGTCTTCAAGTTTTAAATAAGTGACTACCTTAAGGAATCTGTTTTTAATTAGTAAGCAATTAAAAATGCTTAAAAATTTTGAGCACTGGAATAAAAAAGTATGTAATAAATACAACTAATAATAAGTTAGTAACAGCTAATATTTATAAAGTCTTATTATGTGCCATTATCTCTGCCAAGCATCTCCTTTGATCCTTAAAATAACACTGTGAGATGGTTTATTATTATACTCACTTTATAATCAAGAAACCTAAGGCAAAGAGGCTAATGAATTGTCCAGGATCACACAGGAAAGGAGTGTTAAGGTTAAAGGTGAACTACTTTTTTTTTACTCCAGTCTCAATACTCTGTCCATTGTGTCACCTATTTATATGAAAAATTTATTGGAGTTTGGAAACAGGGGGCAGGGAGAATAGTTAGGAAGCTGGACAGAGTGGAGGAGTGCACTGAATACCACACTTAAGAGTCAGGAGGTGTGGCTTTGGGCAAATCACTATTTTTCAGCATTTCCATTTATCCATATGTAAAGTGGGGATAATACTTTCACACTTATAAGATTTTTGTGAGGAAAACACTTTGTAAATTTAAAATGTCATAATTATCTAATTGTCCAGGCAGGTGGTGATGAAGATTATGGATCACTGTGGCACCAGTGGTAATGGAAAAGGGAGTCATATTTGAGGGACGTGATCCACTCAAGAAAGCTCTAGTTGAAATCAGTGGAGCTGGGTTCAATGCTAGGTCTGCCATTTACCATCCAAGTTATTTTTGACAAATCACTTTACCTAGTTAGGCTTCAGTCCTTAACTTGCCATTTGGAGGTTAGAATAGATGGTCTTTAAGGAACTTTCTAACTCGAAATCTATGATTTATGCTATGACATTTTATCACTCACTATCCAAAGGAAATTATTGAGTTGAAAAAGTAATAAGTAACACAATTGGAAAATTGGATAATGACTGAAAAACTGAAAATTGAAGAAATTACAGTTTTGAATTTAAAAAAAGAGATTACTTCCTTTGGAATATACTGAGTTTAAAATACTTTCAATGCATTCAGATAAGAATACATAATCATGAGGAAAATTAAAAATCCAGGTCAAGATTTCCAGAGAAATATAAGGTCCAGATATATATGCTACCAAATTTTATTATCATTTAATGTTAAAGTCATTAGAGCATGTACTGGAGAGTGAAAAAGAGGGGCAAAACAAATTCCTAGAATATTTTTCTTAAAGAGAGGAAGAGTGAAGAAGACTATAAAAGACAGGGATAAAGGATATAATATAATATTAGATAGAAAACCAAAATGGCTTGAAAGACATTAAATCTCCCACGAAGGAGAGGGAGAGGGAGAGTAAGAGAGGGAGGGAAAGAAAGTGAGAGAGAGAGAAAACACTTTCAGGAGAGGATACTCAATAGAGTCAAGTAGGGACTCTGAAAAATCCCAGCTATATCAATGACTTGATAGTCCAAAAAACAAAAAAAACCAACACCATGTTTAGGTGTATCAAAGGGTTTTTTAACAAAGGATTAAGAACAAATGGTGGTATTCCAAGAATAATCTTAAGGCATATTACTGGAATATTAGTTGACTAGAGTCTTGCAAAATAAGTTTTGTTCAAATATACAAAAATCCCACCTGATCCTACCCATATTTACTAATACTAAGAGCTCATGGGTGCTGTTCACTCCCTTTATCAGAACCAATTGCCAATAGGAAACACTTTAGTATTACATTGGAATCTTGATTAAGATGGAATGTCAAATCTAATTTAACATCAAATAAAGAACAAATACATGGACATGAATTTCTGATGACTGCACTGCATGTTTTTCTTTAGGTTCTATAAATACATTTTTATTTTTATGGATTTTCTTCTTTAGTACTCTCCATATGTTACCTCGGCTATACAACGAAAGCAAAGACTAATAAAACAATTCAGGCCATCTTATACCACATGCTGGGCACTCTCTTCAAATGTAGTGCCCATCAGCAAAGGAAACTGATGGAAACTGAACCTTTAATTAACTTGAAGAGAGACTGAAAAATCCTAGGAGAGGGAATCCATATATGACTAGGGAAATCAAAGAACTTTTAAATCCATCCAGTAAAATAAAAATAGTATGGACCTGAGGTGTGCTGACTCATAAAAGTAGTCAGCTGATTTCAGGGGAAGGGTATCACCAGCTTGAATGAAGTATAATCGCAAGCCTGTGGACAGTTGTCTGGCTCACCACTAATCTGCATGGACAGAGTTTGCTACCTTACTGCCACCAAATTAATTTATCCTTATTTCTATTCTTTTCCTTTCCCTTCTTCATCATGACTTACCTTTGAATCTTTTTTTTAGTGATTTCTATTTCTGTTTTTATAATGGGGTAAAGGCAAGCTGATTTTACTGCCAACTTAGCAAGTTTTGGCCATAAATAAAAAGGCATAAATAAAAAGGGAATCATAAAACAGAAACTCTGGACAAATCAACTCTAGACTTACCTATAAATATATTTAAAAACTCTCTCTGTGTCTTTGTGTCTCTCTGTCTGTCTCTGTTTCTCTCTGTCAATCTCCCTCTCTCTCTTCTCCTCACTGCCTTCCTCCCCTTTTCTCTCTTTCTCTCTTCAAAGAAATGCTTGAAAAAAATTATTTTAAGTGTCAGTTTGCTAAATTAATATCCAGAAAGAAGATTCATTCAATTTGAGAACTAAAAAAAGATGAAAAATCTCAGTTGTTTCCCTATGCAATTATGACAAGGTTTCAATGACTCTATAAGAGTTGCTTTGGGTGTTCATAACTTTAGAGGCAGATATTCTTAAATCTATTATCCACCCCTATTAGATAATTGCCTTCAGTATGTACAGTCGAGAGAGTAATGCCTGCCACCACAGATCCTCATCCTTTTGAGGACAGTCCTGTAAAAGAACATTATCTGATACTCTAAACTACAACTGAAATTTAAGAATGATAGACCAAATCAAGCAAGGCATAATAAATTCTTTCTGTGGGATTTGGATGCTCCACTAGATTTGGAATTAGGTGATCCAGTTTTCAATCCTGTCTTTGCCACTTCACTGGATGCATAACCATGCATAAGTCTCTTAATATATTTTAATCTCTAGTTTCCATATCTGTAAAATGATTACCACTATACTTAAACTCTCTACCTCAAAGGATGGCTAAGAAAATGCTTTGTAATTATAAAGTTCTTTAGAAATCTTAATTATCAATAATTTAAAAAGAATATTATGAACACTTGGACACATTACACACACACACACACACACACACACACATATATATATATATACATACACACACATATGTGTTCATGTGTGACTGATACATCTGACAAAAAAACTGACAGTTACTCTCCAAATGCATATATGAACTCTGGAAGAAGGTATACATATCAAGATACATAAAATGAATGGAAGTGTTGAACATAAATATTAATATATTGTTAAATGAAAACAATAAATAAAATACAATGGAGATGTTCAAAAGGTTGAAAAGACAAGTGTATCAAACTGATCAGATTTTCTCAAATGTTTATTTGATAATCCTATCCTATGGCAAAATTCTAGAAAGCTGGAATAATTTTAGCACTATAATATGATTTTCAGGCTTTATTCAATATTTTTATATTTATCTCTTATTAGTCTAAAATGCTCAGATATTTTGAACTTATTCTTTCTCATGAGAGGCTTTTTTCCAAATTTGCACCTTTCTGACTGACATTCTTATTCCATTCCAATCTTATCCTACCTTTTTTTGAACACATATCATGTCTTGTCCTGTATATGGGAGATTCTATTACAAAAAAAAAAAAATTAAAATTTTCAGCTTATCTAATAGGTGATTCCTAGCATGGGAAAGAACTTATTTCTCCCAATAGGGAACAGCCCTGTAATGTTGACAATTCAAATATATTCACATTGAAATTGGAGGGATGATGAGAACCTGACACGAATTTGTACCATGTAAGAAATGCCATATCTTTCTAACTTACTTATTGTCTTCTTTACCTGTTATGCTTAAAAGATCACACATTCAAAGCCCTAAAAATGATCTGTTGTTTGTCATAGATGTAAAGTAAACTCCAGAGATTTTCTTATTTTTTTATTTTTATATCTTTGACAATGATATGAATATAACCTTGTTTCTTCTCCTTTCCCACTCCTCCTCAGGGCTCCAGGTATCCAAATTAAGCCAAATACTTTTCTTTGAATGAAATAAAATGCATCAAAAGTAATTTCTTCTTTTAAAACTTTTAGAAGCAATGGAAATGGGATGGATTGTTACTAAGTTTCAATAAAGACAGAAGAATTCAAATGGAAGTGGTAAATTATTTTCACATAAGGAGAAAGTATATATATTTTCTATTTTTGAGGCAATTGGGGTTAAGTGACTTTCCCAGGGTCACATAGCTAGAAAGTGTTAAGTGTCTGAGGCTGGATTTGAATTCAGGTACTCCTGATTCTAGGATCAGTGCTCTATCAACTGTGGGAGTAGATTTTTATTTGCTAGATATTTGGAATACACATGTAAGTAAAGTGGTATAAATACAATTTTAATGATTCATTTACATGGATTCTTAATCTGCCGTCTATAAATTTTGATAATTAATTTTCAACATAATTAGTTTCTTTTGGAATCTAACAGTTGACCCTTTTTAGATTAATTTAAAATACTTTCAGAAAGGTTCCATTGGCTTCACTGGTTTGACAAAGAGGTCCAAGCAATAAAAAATGGTTAAGAACACCAATCCTGAGAAAACCATGGTATATGACCACAGGCAATTATCTGACACTAGAAGTAGAAATGAGATACTGATAAACTTCTATGGATAATTTTTCCTGTAGGCATAAAAACTAGATTTAGAACACAGCTAATATATGAATACACTCATACATGCATGTATACATGCATAACATTTTGGGACACAATATTAAGAAAAATTGTAATTACAATGGCATTTATTTCCATTCAGAGGATCAATTGTGTGTTGATTACATTTTTTCAATATGCAATTCTATTTACAAAAGCCCTTGAGTAATTTATTTAAAAGATCACTGACCAAATAGAGTAAAGTTAATAAACATCAATCAGAGAAATTTCATCAAGATCTTTTGGTATAGTTGCTAAATAGTGTAACTCTAATAATAGTCCTAAGCTTCTCAAAGAATTGCAGTCATTATTAATGAAAATTGAATTTATTTTCCTTTTTCTTGTTAATAATCTATTTAAGAAGTAGCACATTTCCAAGATATCTACCAACTACTCATTACTCAGACTGTAAAGAACAGTGCAATATGAGAGAAAATTTCCATTTTGAGAAGAAGGCCTAGAAACTCACATACATGCACATATACATGAGCATTAAGCTTTACATATACACACAATGAGAGAGATAACCTTCTGAGTCAGGTTTTCTTTTCCCTTCAGGATTATGAATTTTTATAATAATAGAGTAAATTATTTCTGATATACCATGGTTGGTAACAAAATATTCGGGTTGCAATATACAGGCCATATAACAAACACCATTTTTTCCCTGTCGCATTTTAAATTCCATTCCAAATTCCCACCCACACTAGATTCCTTTCACCATCCACTGAGAAGGCAAGAAAGTTGAATGTGTGTGTGTACATACATTATATATGTGTGTGATATGTATATATATATAAGTATTTGTGTGCATTTAATGTGTATATATATACATACAAACACACCTATACAATGATACATTTTCAAATGGAATATACAGAATATATTTTTTCATTATTTTTCATTTTAAAAAAACCTAGAGCTATTCATATCCTTAATATTAATTACCTTTTTTAAAATGGATGAGCAGAAGTCCTATTTAAAAGGACTTTTGAAATGAACAAAGTGATAGAGAAATGTGTTTTTACCATAATAAGGAGGAGTTGAGCAAAATTCTGCACAAAAGTCTCTTGGAGAGTAACACAGGAAGATTTCAAAATAATTTATGTACATTTTTAAAAATTTTAAATCTATTTCCAAACTCTTTTTTTATAGCAATGTTGTGAATTTTTAACTATTGGGATAGTTCACTAACATTTGTTCTAGAAGCTAAACTTTAGAGCACTGATTGTTCCAATTGCCTTAGATCAAAGAATAACATTTTGGCACCTTTCATTACATAAATCTCATTATGTACACTGTGTCTTCTGAACATAAAACTTGAAGTTGACTACTATTTATAAAATTTTCATATGATTATAAAAGCATTAATATAAATAACATAATCAACTAGTTCAATAAAGGCATTGAGGATCAGCTAATATGCTTGTAGAATTTTTTTTCAAGTTAGAAAAGCAAAGAAAAAAAGACAGAATTCTTCTGACAGAATACAGTGTGGCTTAAAGGAATAATTGGCAATAAGACAAGGATAGACAATGGCTCAATAAATAGAGTGCTAGGCCTGAAATCAGAAAGACCCGAGTTTAAATCTATACTGGGGCACACACTAACTGTATGACTCTGGGTAAATTGCTTAATCCTGTT
Source organism: Myrmecobius fasciatus (assembly GCA_023553655.1). Classification (NCBI taxonomy): domain Eukaryota; kingdom Metazoa; phylum Chordata; class Mammalia; order Dasyuromorphia; family Myrmecobiidae; genus Myrmecobius; species Myrmecobius fasciatus. The sequence continues at coordinate 613,182 of JAJPUD010000077.1, read as the reverse complement.
TGCCTCATTTCCTCATATGCAAAATGAGTTGGAGAAGGACATGGCAAACCACTTTGGTGTCTTTGCCAAGAAAAACCCCAACTGGGATCACAAAGAGTCAGAGACGAGTAAAGTGACTGAACAACAACAAAGATGAGGGAGAATAGACAAAACCTGGCTTACTTATCCTGCTTGGTATTCCATCACATAATGAAAATTATTTCGTTCTCACCTTATTTATCCGTCTCACATAGCTACCAAATTATATTTAATTTAGAAAACTGGCATTTATTTTCAAATATAGATATGAGCATATTTAATTATCCTGTGTACCTAGGTAATTTTATAATTTAAAACAAAAATCAAAAGTAAATATTCACTGATTACTCAAGTCATCAAGAGTAGTCTTTCTTTAATTCATAGGACTAAAGAAATTAATATTTAAGTTTTTTCATTAACAGTAATAACTAACATTTATGTAGGGCTTTCCATGTGCCAAACATTGTACTCAACATTTTGTAAATATTATAAACAATTAACATTTACTTTAAAAATAGGGACAGTGACTAAACTTGTAATTTAATTAGAATAGAGAATTTGCATGTCTATTCTCGTAAAGGACTTTTGTAAATGGAAAACTTCAAAAATATCATAATAAGAAATCTTCTTTAAAGCTTCAGAAAATTTTTTCTGATAATTCTTTCTCTTAAGTCCTAACTTAGGGCCTAAGACTCTAAGACTATAAACTATAATAATAATTATTTTATATTATGGTTCATTTAAAATCAATCTCTCTCTGTCTCTGTCTCTGTCTCTCTCTGTCTCTCTGTCTCTCTCTTTATATAGGACCTAGAAAAATCCTTTAAATAAATAATAAATAAATCATTATTTTGTGATTTTAGTATTGTATCTGTTATATCCTTGTATGCATATAATGTATGCATTATATATACACATACATGTGTATATGTATATACATATATGCATATGTATATACACTTATGTATATATCTATACACACATACATATATGCATCATCATAACAATTTTTGTGTATACAAATGCCTATTTCCACAAACCTGTGATTTCACATTGGTTCAAGTGTACTCTTATATAGAAATTCTCTCAATCCTTGCAGATCAGCAGCTCCTCTGTGACTTACCATTTCAGAGGACCGCCTGTGGAATTGTAAGGCCAGTGCATTGTCCAGGAACCCATATCTAGTGTGGCAGGGGAAAAACTTTCCTCAGTTGCTATTGACTATAAAGCTAGCCCTCTATGTACTATGAAACACTGCCTGTCCTAAATTTACAGCTGGCTTTATTTGGGTAAATTTGGGGTTGATACAGGAAGTTGTTAATTTAAAGGTAACTATAACTTACCTTGTCATTGACTACACTCTTTCCATCCCATGCCCAACCTCTTTTTGTGAAGTAATTGACGGTAGCAAATTCAATCAAGGCTGAAAAAACAAATGCATAGCAAACAGCAATGAACCAGTCCATAGCTGTTGCATAAGCTACTTTGGGGAGAGAGTTTCGAGCACTTATGCTCAGCGTTGTCATTGTCAGGACAGTTGTCACTCCTAAGGAGGAAAATGAGAAGAAATCACAATATTAGAATCGGATTCCATTAGACATCGGATCCTATTTTAAAATGAAACTTATTTTGTTCTCCTTAATATGTGGGCACTTTATAAAGGGCTTATCCTTAGTTATCATGGACATTAGGTATGTGTATTGAATACACATCTGTTCTAAATCACTGGAAATCATCATCATTTGGAATTTACTAATGACTTTAGCAGTTAGCACTAAGGTGCTAAGATTTGCAAATATAAAGAAAGAAAAAAAAGGAATGAAAATGGAATACATCTTCCCCACCTAAAATAGATCTACTTCTTTTCTGAGTGTATTCTAGCTATAAACTTAACCAAATGTGAGAATGCAGTTGATTTTCCTGCCTGAAGACTTAGCATTTCAATTGACTTCTTGACATTATTTTAATGAAAAATGCCCTGAGATACTTCCCACTGACTTATTAATCAAATACCCCAATTATGCCAGGAAATGAGAAAGCCTAAATCTCCACAATATTGGTCATTATAGAAATGCTTTTAATATATTAAGCAAATTTGAGCACATGGCACAGCTAGAAATCATAGAAGAGAAATTCTGTGTTGTGTTTTTGGAAGTGTAAATAGAATAAGCTAGAAAAAAAGAGACAATGCTTTTAAAAATACTGGATCTTAAAATCAAAAAAAGAAAATAAAGCCTACACAGAAAAAAAATTAAATTCATAGATTTCAATAAAATATACTTTCATAATCTTGCTCATTTATAAAAACAAGTTTCCTTTGGGAGAATTTTTTTTTCATATTGTTCTTATGGGTGAAGCAACATGGTAGTGGAACAATACCTCTTTATATGAGTTAAGAGGTAAAAATATAATAACTAAGAAGTTCCTTTTTCTTTGTTGTTCTCCACTGAGACTGTTGGAAAGATGGAATGTTAGATTCATGGAATAGATATCAATTTAACAAAACCAAAACACATCTGAAGCTTTGTTTATAATAAATACCATTTTCAATTCTTAAATTTGCATTTATTTAACACTTTAAATTTTTTTTGTTTTCCAAATTAAATGTAAAAATGATTTTAACAGGCTTTAAAAATAAATTGAGTTCCTAATATTCTCCATCCCTCCTTTTCTCCTGCACATTGAAAAGATACACTTTCATATAGATTATAAATATGTAGTCATGCATAACATATTTTATTAGTCATATTGTGATAGAAAACAGGTTAAAAAAACACTCAAGAAAAATAGTAAAGAAATGGAATTCCTTGATCTGAATCCAGACCCTCATCACTTCTTTCTCTGGGAATGAATAGCATTTTTTCATCAGGAGTCCTTCAGAATTTTCTTGGATCATTATATTGCTAAGTTAAGTTATTCATAGTTGATCATCATGCAGTTTTGTTGATACTTTATACAATATTCTTCCGATTCTGCTTATTTCACTTGGTGTTAGTTCACACAAGTCTTTCCCGGATTTTCTAGGACCATCTTGCTTGTAATTTCTTTTTTTTTAAATTAAAGCTTTTTATTTGCATAACATATATATGGGTAGTTCCTCAGCATTGATCTCTACAAAGCTTTCTGTTACAAATTTTACCGCCAGGCCCCTCCCCTCCCCTAGATGGGAGGAAGTCCACTACATGTTAATAATGTTAAAATACTTGACAAGTTGTTGTGCAAGAAACATCCTATCTACAAGAAAAAAAAAATCAGAGAAAGGAAACAAAATGCAAGCAAACATCAATAGAGAGCATGAAAATGTTATGTTGTGGTCCATATTTTATATACCTCTCTCTGGGTGTATATGGCTTTCTTCACTGAACAATTGGAACTGGTTTGAGACATTACTTTGTTGCAGAAAGCCATGTCCATCAGAATTGATCATCATGTAATATTGTTGTTGCCGTCCTGCTGGTCATTTCTTACAGAGCAATAATATTCCATAAAATTCATATGCCATAATTTATTCAGCCACTCTCCAATTGATGGGCATCCATTCAGCTTCCAGTTTCTAGCCACTATAAAAAGAGCTGCCACAAACATTCTTGCACATGTGGGTCCCTTTCCCTCCTTGGTCCCCTTTTCAAAAAGCCTTTCTGGAAGATTGCATAAAGAATCTCAAAAAAGAGCTGGATGATAAATGGGAAAATAAACTGAGATAAGTGCAAGAAGGATTTAATGCCCTACAAGAAGGATATAATGCCCTGCAAAAGAGATATGAAAAAGACACCAATTTATTGAAAAACAAAATTGGTGAAGTAGAAAAAAGTATGCAATGAACAAATTGGCCAGTTACAAAAGGAGCTAAAAAAGGTAACTTTAAAAATAAAAATTGAACAAATGCAAGTGAATGACTCAATAAGACTTCAAGAATCAGTCAAACAAAAACAAAAAAAAAAATGAAAAAATAGAAGAAAATATGAACTATCTCCTAGGAAAAACAGCTGACTTGGAAAATAGATCTAGGAGAGACAATCTAAGGATTATTGGACTTCCTGAAAGCCATGATGAAAAAAAGAATCTAAACACTATCTTCCAGGAAATCCTGAAAGAAAACTGCCCTGAGGTTGTAGAATCAGAAGGCAAAATCACCATTGAAAGAATTCACCTATCACCTCCTGAAAGAGACCCCCAAATTAAAACCCCAAGGAATATCATGGCTAAATGTCAGGACTATCTCACAAAGGAAAAGATTTTGCTAGCAGCTAGAAAGTAACAACTCAAATACCAACGATCTATAATTAGAATCACACAAGATCTGTCAGCCTCCACATTGAAGGATAGAAGGGCCTGGAACCAGATATTCTGAAAGGCAAAGGAACTTGGATTACAGCCAAGAATAACCTATCCAGCTAGAATGAGCATTATCCTAAAGGGAAGAAGATGGTCATTTAATGATATAGGTGAATTTCACCTATTTCTAATGAAAAGACCAGATCTGAACAAAAAATTCGACCTCCAAACACAGAATTCAAGACAAGCATAAAAAGATAACAAGGAAAGGACTCTTGAGAACTTTATTTCTACTATGGGGATACTTAAAGATTGGGGGTATAATTAGATATTACTTCGATAATATGAAAAAGAAAATTAGAGGGGCAAAGGTTATCATACTGGGGAAAAGAGGGAAAAGGTGCTAAAATAAGATTTTTTTTAAAAAGGAGGTAAATATAAGGTAAAATCTCATGAAGAGGCAAAGAAAACCTATTATAATTGAGGGAAAGAAGGGAGGGAGATGAGCATTGTGTAAATCTTTCATCAGATTGGGCTCTAAAAGTATATATCAGACACTTTTGGTTTCACAGAGAAACTTGTCCTTCGCTATAGGGAAGTGGGAGGGAAAGGAGGAAAAGAAAGGGATAAACCAATAGAAGGGAAAATAGAAGAATCAGGGGAAAGGAGTAAAAAAAGGGGGAGGAGCTCTAAATGGGGAAGGATTGTTTGGGGGAGATGGTCATCAAAAGCAAAATACTGAGGAGGGGGGAAGGGAGAAAGGGGAAAGGAAAGGGAAAAACATAACTTGGTAAATAAGATGGCAGGAAATAAAGAATTAGTTATTCTAACTGTGAATGTGAATGGGATGAACTCTCCCATAAAGCGGAAGCAGATATCAGACTGGATTAAAAACCAGAATCCCACAATATGTTGTCTACAAGAAACACATCTAAAACATAGTGACACATATAGGTTGAAGGTAAAAGGCTGGAACAGAACATATTTTGCTTCAGGTGAACAAAAAAAGCAGGGGTAGCAATCCTTATCTCAGATCAAGTAAAAGCCAAGATAGATCTAATCAAAAGAGATAAGGAAGGAAACTATATTTTATTGAAGGGTACCATAGATAATGTAGCAATATCAATACTAAATATATATGCACCAAGTGGTATAGCATCCAAATTCCTAGAGGAGAAATTAAGAGAAATGCAAGAAGAAATAGACAGCCAAACTATACTAGTGGGGGATCTCAACCTTGCTCTCTCAGAATTAGGTAAATCAAACCACAAAATAAATAAGAAACCAGGGAGGTAAACCAATTGTTAGAAAAGTTAGGTATGAGAGATCTTTGGAGAAAATTGAATAGAGACAGTAGGGAGTTTACTTTTTTCTCAGCAGTCCATGGAACTTATACAAAAATTGACCATGTATTAGGGCATAAAAACTTCAAAATCAAATGGAGAAAGGCAGAAATAGTAAATGCTTCTTTTTCAGATCATGATGCAATAAAAATCAATGCAATATAAGGCCAGGAGAAAATAGACCAAAAGTTAATTGGGAATTAAATAATCTAATCCTGAAGAATTAATGAGTGAAAGAGCAAATCATAGACACCATCAATAATTTCATCCAGGAGAATGACAATAATGACACAACATACCAAAAATTGTGGGATATGGCCAAAGCGGTTATAAGGGGCAACTTTATATCTCTAGATGCTTGCTTGCTTATAATTTCTTATATCAAAATAATCTTCTATCACAATCATATATAACAACTTGATTAGTCATTCCCCAATTGATGGGACACCCTTTCATTTTCCAATTCTATGCTACAACTAAAAGAGATGCTAAAAATGCTTTTGCAAATTTAGTTCTTTTTTCTTTTAAAAAATATTTTTAGGTACAGATCTAGTAGTGGTGATCTTTGTCAAAAGGTATACATGATTTTATAAACCTGTGGACATAGTTCAAAATTGCTCTCCAGAATGGTTGGATCAGTTCAAAACTCGACCAACAATCCATTAGGGTCTCAATTTTCTAACATTTCCTTCAACATTTGTCATTTTTCTTTTCTGACATTAGTCAATCTGATAGGTGTGGACTAGTAATTCAGAATTATTTTGGTTTGCATTTCTCTAATCAATAGCTTTAATTGCTTTATCTAAAAACTGCTTATTTATATCCTTTGATGATTTATCTATTGAGGAATGGCTATTATTTCTAGAAATTTCACTCAGATTTTTATATATCTCATTTACCAAGCTCTTGACTTTTTTTCATGATTTTCTTATATTACTCTTCATTTCTCTTATTAAATTTCCCTCTACTTCTATTACTTGATTTTCAAAATCCTTATCTGAGCTCTCTCAAGGCCTGGGATCAATTCATGTCATTCGCTGAGTTTTTGGATGTGGCAGTTTCGACTTGATGATCTTCATCTGAGTTTATATTTTGATCTTTGTCACCGTACCATTTTTATATCATCAGGATCTTGATCTGCCATTTGCTCATTTTTCTATCCTACTTCTTTTATTGTTATCCTTTTTAACCACAGAGTGATGGCTCCAACAAATTTCAAATTTTATAATCATTTTAATCATTAATGTGATTGCTGAAAGAATATTACTGTGACTGTAATTTTAAAGTATATGTCAGAAATGTCAACTTGAAAAGATTTTTTCCTCTCCAAGTCTTCTGTAGCCCTATTAAGATCATAATACGATATGACATACTGTTAGAACTTGCCTAAACTTAGAAAGATTCTCTGAATATGTGGCCCTTGATACCACCACCTATTATTGTATTAAAGGGACAGTTAACATGATGCTGGATCTGGAACAATATCACTCATTTCTACAATGAGGTGCTTTTGTTTTTTAAAGTGTTTCTAAAACATAAGTTTTTTTGTTTTGTTTTGTTTCGTTTATCAGTAGCCCTTTGTGCACCAACCTCCAAACATAATATCTGTATTCCTAGGGTCCAAATAAACTCAAACCAAATATTTCAGACATCAGTTGCTGAGATCTTCCATGGCTCAATCCCATTAACATTATTCAAATCCAATATTTTTTGATCCTTTATGAGTCCCAGCCTACTTCTAAGTTGGCTTGGTCTGGAAAATTGTCTCACCATGTTCCTTTTTTTTTCCTTTTGCAGAGGCAATTGGGGTTAAGTGACTTGCCCAGGGTAACACAGCTAGGGTATGTTAAGTGTCTGAGACCAGATTTGAACTCAGGTCCTCCTGACTTCAGGGCTGGTGCTCTATCTACTGCACCACCTAGCTACCCTTATTTATTTATTTATCTATTTATCTATTTATTTATTTATTTATTTTCTCAACATGTTCTTTTGTGGGTGCTACTGCTACAAATTTTTTTTTTACAGGAATTCTTTAAAGGTTGTGAAGTTTTGAAAAGAACTCAGACAAATCCCTAACCTTTTCTCTGCCATCTTTGCCCTGCCCTTTTAAGCACTTTCTATGTAAAAGGAAGTTACTTTGCAAGATGAAAAGATAGACCAAATTCAGAGAGTTTATAATCCTTGTGGTTGGAAGAAGATGGAGAAAATATATACATACACACAAACAAATACATACCAACTTGAGAAAAATAATTGCATTTGAATGATACATTGCAATAAAAATTGGAATAAAAATATTGAAGAGTAGACATTAGTCTCAGGGGGGTAGGAGGAAGGATGAGAAGGGTAGAATTCATTGTGGTACATCATTATGACAAATTACCACAGTAGAAAATTAACTTTTGTTTGTTTCTTCCTAGAGTGTCATATATAATTTAGAACCAATTATTCATTCTTTTTTATAATTAGCATCTAATATATGCAAAATAGACTTCTAGGCACTGTGGGAAACAAAAATAAATAAAATGATCAAGAAATGCACAGTCTACTAGGTAGCCTGAGTATATATTTTATATTATCTATACTTTTGCAATACATGCCTTCATTAAAATCATATCTAAGAAATAATACAGTGTCAGAAGAACAAGATAAACCTCATAAAATGTAATAATTGTGTTTCAACTTTTCCCATACTATATCCCATTTCAGTAAATTAATTAAAAAGAATTTATTAAGAACTTATAATGTTTAACAATGTATTAGATGCTGGAGAAAAAAATATCTATTATCAAGGAACTTAGTCAATTAACAAAAGAACATAAATACAAATAAAAATGCAAAATATATTCAAAGTAAAAGATTAATTGGCAATGGTGATATTAAGATATGCTTACATTTAAAAAGGCCTGATGTAAGAGGTGGCACTTATATTAAGTTTTGAAGTATGATAAAGATTTTAAGAAGAAGTGGTTGGGGGATTCTGGGCATTAATAGGTACTGTCCCAAGGCACAGAGATTTGACATAGAATGTATTGTATGAAGAATATTGAGTAAGTTAGTTTTTCTGGACATTAGCATTATTGGAGATGAATAAATTAATCTGAAAAGGAACGTAGGGAAGATCTTTTAATGCAAAACAAAAAAATTAGATGTTTTATTTTATCTAAGATAAAAAAAGAATATCTCTGTGATCCATGACAATAGCACAGAGTATATTTTCTTCCTTACTTAAGAAATAGGAGAAATCACTCATATTTTAACTAGTACAATTTGCCCCCCAAAATTAAGCCCCCCAAAAAACTAATGCTTTGATATAGAAATGAAACAGAATTTGAAGCTCACTCTAAGAAACTTATATAGCAGGTATAATGCTGAAAGACTATTTGGATTTTTTTTAACTTCAGAGTTAAAGAGCTAACTCTGATAGGCTGAGGTTATTTTTCTTCTACTATTGTTCATCAGCTTCCATCAGTATGCTTCCCATTTATCAAGAGGAAGCCAGACTTAATTAGATTTTGAAATTATTTGCTAAAATAACAAATAGGAAAATAGCTACAAAATATCTTCTTAGAAAAGCCGAGACAAGAGAGTAAATTAGAGGTAGCCCAACTTAACTTTCCCAATATTCCCCTCCAAACAATTATAAAATAATACCTCAAAGGAAGTTCTGGAGTGCCAGATCCCACAAAAGTTTAGGGTGAGACATTTTTTCAACCTAACAAAACTTAAGAGGTCAGCAAGAGAAGTTCATGAGAACAGGAAAGCCCATCCATAGTTAGCACAAGCAGAGCTGGCAACAGTTGCTGCTACTGCTGCTGCTGCTACAGCACCTTTGGGAGCTGTCAGTGGAGAGGGATTGGTCATAAAGAAACAAAAAGGGAGTCTGCTGACATTCATTAAAGCTAACAATGATTGTCAACTCTATTACACATACCCAGCTCTCAGCTGCAGTTGCAGGTTGAATAAGAATACTGTTAATACCTTGCAAGGGCGCTTTCTAAAGCAAGAAAAGCACCAGCACATGCTTGTGACTCAAGGGGATGAGGGGCCTTTCATCAGCACAGAGCACAGACAGGAGACCAGTGACAGTATCTCTCTGAGGATCACAACTTTGGGAGCATGGAAAACTTGCAGACCCTCAGAATAGCAACACAAAGTTTGGGACTGCCTCCTCATGCCCCAGTAAGCAGAGCCCAACTTTACTATAAAATTGAAAATCAATAAATAGGCTGGAAAATGAGCAAAAATTATGATTGCTAACTCTTTATTTTCCTTCATCCCATTTTTTTCTGCTCTCTCCTCTCCTCTACTTTCCTCTCATCTTCATTTTCCCTTCTCCTCTCATCTTTTCCTGTCCCCTTCTCTTCTCTACTCTCCCCCTTTTCCCTCTCCTCTCCTATCCTCTCTTTTCCTATTCCTCTTCAAAAGTCTGATTTCCTTCTTATCAATGCTTCTCTCAATCCCCCTGATCTTTTATCATGCCTTCCTATCTCTTATCCCCTTCTCTTCCTATTTCCCTATTGGGTAAGTTACATTTCTATACAAAATTGCATACAAACACATTACATATATTATAATATTTGCTACATGCTATGTTATAAATAGTATAATATGTATGTTATACATGTGCATATACATGTATATATATACACATATAAATATATGCAGTCAGAGAGATAAAGAGACATACACACAGAGAAATAGAAAGAGGGAGAGATGGAGAGAGGGAAGAAAGAGAAAAATATATGGAGTCAAAAATTACAACAGTGATTGTGAGTAGAATGAGCTCACTCATAAAACATAACGAGATAGAACAGATTAGAAACCAAAATCCACCATTGTTTTCTTTACAAGAAACATATGAAACAAAAAGACACACACCATTAAAATAAATAGCTGGATGAAAATCTACTATAGTTCTGGGATAGCAGGTTGATTTTATATAAAATTCAAGCAAAAATAAACCTAATTAAAAGATTTAGTTGGGAAAGCCACATTAGATTGTAAAGTACCAAGATAGTGAAGTAATACAAAAAATTATAACATGTTTCCCTGACAAAGGTCTTATTTCTCAAATGCATTCTCAAATTTCTCTAAATAGTACTTAGTCAAATTTATATATATATATATATATATAAAAGTCATTCCCCAATTACTAAATGGTCAAAGGACATAAATAGACCTTTTCAGAATAGATCAAAGCTATATTAACTCATACGAAATATATTCGATTAATTAGAGAAAGGGAAATTAAGAAAATTTTGAAGTATCCCCTCACACTTATCAAAAATAGTAAATATTAGAGGGGATAAGGGTAAATAAATGAATTGTTGGTAGAGTAATTCCAACCATTAAGGAGAACAATTGGAACTCTAGCCAGTGAACTATACAACTGTACATACCTTTGATCCAACAATACCATTACTAGGTCCATATCTAAAAGAAATCAAAGAAAAATGAAAAGAGCCTATATGTGCAAAATATTTATGTCAGGTTTTTTGTGGTGACAAAAATTAGAAATCAAGTTGATCTCACCATTTGGGGAAAGGACAGAACAAATTGTGGCACATGATTATGACAAAGTATTGATATACTATAAAAAGTGACAAAAACTGTGGTTCAAGGGGGGAAAAACATGGCAAGAATTATATGAATTGGAGCAAAATAAAGTGAGAAGAATCACATCATTGTTTACAGTAAAAGCATTGTTGCAATAATGAATAATTGTGAAAGATGTGGCTACTCTGATTAATATAATTCCAGAGGACTCAGGATTTTAAAATAATACTATCCACATCCAGAGAGAGAACTGCTGTCTTTGAGTATAAATTGAAGTATAATTTTCTCACTTTCTTTATTTTTCTTGCTTTTTTGAAATATAATGAATATGGAAATGTTTTCATGAATTTACTTGTATAATTGCTATTATATTGCTTGTCTTCTTAGCGGATATGTTATGGCACTGAGGGAGACAGGTAATTTTTAAGTTAAAATTTTAAAATACAAGAATGCTAAAATAAATAATAAATGTAAATGTTAACAACACACACACACACACACACATACATACACACACACCTTCCTAAATAGAAACCCCCAAATCCTCATCCATGCAGCTGTGGTCTCAAACCTTCCCCCACCCAAGAATGGGGAGATGGCCAAACTAGTTTAATACATAAAGACGGTTCAGAACTTCTACACTAAGGGTAAGGTCAGTACTTCATTGTTTGTTGTTGGTGGTGTTCAGTCTTTTTTTCTGTTTTGTCTGACCCTTCAAGGCCACTTTAAGGAAATTCTTGGTAAAGATAGCAGAATTCCATTTCCTTTTCCAATTCATTTTACATATGAGGAAACTGAGGAAAATTGAGTCAAGTCACACATCATAGCATCACGCATAGTCACACAAAGTCATTCTGTGTCTGAGACTGGATTTGAATTCAAATTCAAATAGGCCATATATTCTATCTATTGTGACACCTAGATGCCATCAGGACTTCACATATAATTAATCCAAATACCTAGGACTGATCAAAATTTGAGAGAGGAAAAACAAATGAATAAACAAAACAAATTTCTGGATCTTAAATCATCAATTCTCATGAATGAAAGGTCCTTCACATTTCCCCAAAATGTAAAGGTATTCAAAGAAGAACAAATCAAATATAAAAGAGAAAAAAAGGGAATAATGTTAGAAAGATTATTGGGAAATTGCTTAATAATCTTTAGGAAAGCATTTCCTTATGCAGGAATTTCTCATTTTTCTAATATTGAGAGGTCTTTTTCTTCTATTTGCACTAAATAAACTGCAATTGGAGCAACTGAGCACCTCTGCCCTTGAAAAATAATTTGAAAATGTGGTAATTTTGAGAAATTAAATCATATACAATCACATTTAAATGAAAGAGTTTCCCATAGGGCTGAAAGGAGTTTTTAATTTATTCTCTGCAGGGAAAAGATCAAGAAAACCTTAACTAATAATTGGATTTGCTTTTGATCTGGATTGATTTTGCTTTAACTATTTAGCAAAATTATGCTCTTTGGGTAAAGAACAAATTCATTGAGGAAAACCATCAAATGGAATACTAATGACAACAATCATCTTAACAGTGTAAAGAAGGAAGGAAGGAAGGAAGGAAGGAAGGAAGGAAGGAAGGAAGGAAGGAAGGAAGGAAGGAAGGAAGGAAGGAGGGAAGGAAGCAGGGAAGGAAGGAGGAAAGGAAGGATGGAGGGAAGGAAGGAAAGAGGGAAGGAAGGAAGAAAGGAAGGAAGGAGGGAAGGAAGGAAGGAATGAAAGAGGGAAGGAAGGAGGAAAGGAAGGAAGGAAGGAAGGAAGGAGAGAAGAAAAGAAGGAAGGAAAGAAAACAGAAAGGAAGAAATGAAAAGAAAAATAAAGTAGTTAAATTATTATATCTTTTATTTTTACTTCTGCTTTGTTTCTTTGTTATATTTATGTATCTTATTTTAGGATACAAATGTCAAACAAGTGAGCTAGTATATATTTTAATTTATAGAATGAACTCCTTATGAACAGTGATTATTTTTTTACTTTTCTTTGAGTTTCAAGCACTATGCACAATGGTCCATAACAGGCAATTTATAAATATTTTTGACTAACTAATTGGTATGGTCCTGAAAAAAAATCTAACAATATAAAGAATATAGATACTGGATTTGCAGTCAAGAGATGCTGGATTCAACTACTAGCTTTACTACCATCTAGCTATATAACCTTGGGCAATTAAGTTACTAAAGCTTTCTGCTTTTCAGTTTTTTTTTTTAATCTGTAAACTGAGGAGAGGTATTCTTGATTAGAGATGTAAAAATCTTGACTATTGGCAGCATGTTTTCCATAAGATTTCTTTTGTCTAGCTGAATGATTAACATGTAATTAGGAAATATTTAACAAAATAAATAAAAATAAAATAAAACATAGATAATGTTAAAATGTGGTTTTCTAAATATGTATCCTCCAGAGCTCTTAGTTTCAGTTTATTGCCTTCATTTGTGTTTGACACCACTGGTCTAGAAAATCTTGAAGGTCTGCCTGAACCATCAAAATATATAATCTTATGTCTCTGAGATAAAAATATATTAACATTAATAATAATGTTGCATGTCAACATACTATTCTTCTTTATTTTCTCATCACTGCTTTGGAAGTATATGGAATGTGGAGAGAAAAAGAAAATTAGGCAGGTCAGAGATATAACAAAATACTGAAGAGAACATTGCAATGATACCACCTACTGGCTACTGCTACAAGCAAAAATGAAAAAAAAAATATTCCAGTCATAAAGATATCACACTGCTTTCCTATTAATTTTCTATGACATATTATAACTTACTTTTGCAAAAGTACAAAAAATATATGAAGTAGTAAGTGAACGCAAAAAAATTCTGGATTGCATTAAATAAGGTGATAAAATACCCAATTTACATCCATTAATCTACAATTTATGATAATTAGTCAAGCACTGGATTGTTTTTTTTTCTTTTTTGTGAACTGTGAAAAAAGGACTACAGTCAAATATTTGAATGTACTTTAAAAGCTATTTCCAAACAGATAATTATCATATGAATTACAACCCATTCTGATCAATTCATTAAAAGCAATTCCTATCTGAGTTGAGTTTTTATTAGCAATGTTGCAATTCTTACATAAAACAACAAATTTATAACAAAAGCCAAAATTAACACTATATAATTCAAATATCTCTTTATTCTGACTTCTGCATTTTATCAGGGAAAAGATGGAATACAGTATTTTAGAGATTATACATTATTAATTATTATTGTGAAGAATCACAAAAAGGGAATTGTTTTCTTGAAACAAAATATTATATTTAAAAATAAGATTAGAGAAGCCTTTATTCTTTGCTGATACAGGTATATTAACAAGAATAAACATATTATCATATTTACCTAAGTACTAAAGTTTAATATGTAATCTTTAGCAAAGGGTATAGTGAGGCAAAAAGCAATCTCAGAACAGTTAACATCAACTTCTTTATTATTTAGAAAGTTAAACATTTTAATCTCACTTTTCAATGATCACTAGCTGATTTAAAAAAAATCTGTTGAAAGTTATGAATCTTTTCTTCTTGATTTCTTATATAAATTCCAAATGAGGAAAGTCCAAACATGCTTAATGATACATGGATCAATTACAAACTATTTATTGCCTCTTGACCAAGAAGTCTTTCTACCCTATCAGTGTAAGTTTATATCTTAAAGTAGCTTAAAGCCAAACCCTGGGATTTAAGCATCAGATATATACATATAACCTCATGCTTTAATATTTAAAAAAAAACAAGAACAGATGGATTTATGTTTAGGAAATGAGCCACAATGATGATCTTTAGTGAATTTTAAATAGCCATATTTTTATTAAAAATAAGTTTTTCAATTGCATCTTAAAATGATAAAAGTCAGCCTTACTGATTAGAACTCAACCAAAACAATTATAAAACAATTGATGTCCCTACCTTTGAATTAATACTCTATAAGTAGAAATTTCATTGATCTTTGAATTTACATCATGCATGTCCCACTCAGATGTCTCCTTCTAGCATGAAGGTGACCTTGCAGTTTTAAAAAAGTCAAAGATCTGACAAATCCTTATGACCTGAAATGGCCTGATGAAAAATTCTAGACCTGCAGTGAAAGAACTTCCCTGAAGACTTACATTTCATCCAAGAAGCAAGAAGGATTCACTTAAGATTATTAAAGAGGAACATGACATTGGAGTATTCATTTTTAGAAATTATTTTTGTTCATATTTAGCACAGCATCTTATACCCAATCCATGTTTATTAATTTAAATGCACTAATGCTTCTTCTAAGTATCTCATATCCCATTGATGGAAAGCGATAACTCAAAAGTACTTATACAATCTAGTTCTAATTCTACCTCTATGAAAGAGCTTCCTGATTGATAGTGAGCTAATCAGTTAACCAATGAGAGTCCCACTTTGGAAATATTTATCAGCAGGTTACTTGAAAAGTAATGACTTTTTTTATAATTGTGAAAGTTTCACATATCTAACGTGCTTAGGCATGAGGAGATGATGATTGTGTTAGAGGAGGGTTTTATAATCATAAATCCTTAAAGTATTGACAACTCAGCTCTAGAACTATTTAAAAAACAACTTATAGTTGTTATATACTACTTATAGTTAGAAATGCTTATTATGCCAAGTATTTAGTAGTGGGGAGACAAAGTCAAATTTAAAACACTACTAACCATGAAGGGAGTTATATTTTACTGGGAAGTTATATTCTTCTGTAACATTAACATAAATGAGAAAATACAAGATATATTGAACAGGGAGAAAACCCTAACTACTAGAGGTGTCAATAAATATGTGGGCATTTAGTCAGGTTTTGAAGGAAATCAAGGATTCTAATAGACAGAGAGAAAAAGGCAGTGCATCTAAGACAGGGAAGACTGACAGAAAAAAGGAGGGTAGTGATGAGGGAACTGAGGGGAGAGATGAAATACCCAGTTCAGAAAATAGAAAGTAGATCTATGGCCTATTTGGGTACAAAGTAGAGGGGACAAAGGGCAGTAATTTGAAATGTCTGAAAAGGTAGGATGGAGTCGGAATATAAGGAGCTATCAATGGGAAACTGACGTTTATATTTTATTCTAGAGGCAAGAAGGATTAACTGACAATTCTTGAACAAGGGAAGAATGCAGAAATTTATTCCTAAGAATTTAATACAACATTTTGCAAGAAGGCGGTATTTATTTTAATGAAAACATTGATTTTTTCCTAAATAAATTATTCTTCTATCCGTCTTAGCTACCATTAAGTAATTCAAATCTCACTTCTTAGTTTAATTTGTCTAATTAGTCAGTTGATTCACACATGAATAATTTCCTTTCCAGCTCTTAATTTCTCTAAATCTATATGGGTTCTTTGAATGATTAAGCATATGGCACCTTTTTGTTCCAGACCTTATGATGAACACAACTATTTTTGCAACAAAATATTATAAAAAAAAAACAAAAATCTAAGTGACTTAGGGAAGTGGCAGTTATATTTTTATACTACCATAGTGCACTCAAATATTGAGAACTAGAATTAGATGTATTCTAAAAAGCACTTTTTTTCTGCTAAAGTGTATTCCATAGTCTAGGAAGAAAGTAGGTTCTTTCTCCCTTTTTTTTTTTTTGCCTCTCTGTTTCTCTGTCTTTCCTTCCCTTTAACAATATTGATTAAAAGTGCCTTATTTTGAAACTAAATAGGTCAAAGTTAATATATTTTTTGTTTAACTCTAAATTTATGGGTTTTTTTTCAAATTCAAGGGTAGCTCTTCATGAAACCTTTCCTTCTCTCCTTATTCCTTTTGAACTAAATAATATTTTATATTTATATAGCACTTAAAGTTAATTACATAATTTACTTACAATTCCATCTACTATTAAGGACAAATATCATTATTATCCCTTATGTTTTCTACAAAAATTAGAAATTTATCATATCATATCATATAAATATTTATATTTATATAGCACTTAAAGTTAATTACATACTTTACTTACAATTCCATCTACTATTAAGGACAAATATCATTATTATCCCTTATGTTTTCTACAAAAATTAGAAATATATCTCATTGGCCATCTAGATCTTTGATATTATCTTAGACTAATGGAATCTTTTATAATCCCTGTAATCAAGAGGTGATAAGGTTGATGCAATTGTGAGAACAAAACTAGGATTTCAGAGCAGTGTAATTCCAGGTCAATTACTGAGTCAATTCGGTAAATGACTTCTCTGTGTCTTCTGAAAATTGCAAATAATGTTTATTCAAAATCTCAGAAGATTATGCCCTTCTTTCCATAATTTAGAATGTTTAGAAGCAACCATGTTAATATATGTGTTGTAAGTATGACTACAAAATTATAAAGAAAAAATAAATTTTAGAACTAAATCTAAAACTCCATCTTAATCTATCTCCTATTTGTAAAAATGAACAGATATCTTAGGAATGAAAGAAAAAAAAGGAATATCAACTACTGAGCCTTGGAAAACAGAATGTTTGCAATGGAAAGAGCATTGGAGATCAACTGGGTCAGCCTCTTGATGAGTATATCAATACTAGCTCTTGAACTTTATTATAAAGCAGTAATTATCAAAACTATCTGGCACTGGCTGAGTAATAACAAGTTAGATCATTGGAACAGGGTAGACATTTAAAATACAATAACAAGTGATTACAGTAATTATGTGATTATGTGCATGAAAACTGTAAAGATTTAAATTCTGGGGAAAAGAATTCATTATTTGGTTAAAAAAAAATTGTTGAGAAAACTGGAAAGTAGTATTGGGTATAGACCAAAATCTTATACCTTTTACCAAGATAAAGTCAAAGTAGACATATTCCCTAGTTTTAAAGAGAGATATAAGTAAATTAAAAGAACATGGAACCTATTACCTATCAAACTTATAGAATAAATAACAGATTAGAAAACATTATGAGATATAAAATGTTTATTTTTTATTAAATTATTAATTTACTTTAATTTATATTAAATTTATACATTGAATTATAAGGGGTTGTTGTGTCCAAAATTAGAAGGAAAAAAGAAAATTAGGGGGCTGGATATATTGAGTTTCTTAGATAAAGGTCTCATATCTCAAATATAAAACTTTGCCAAATTTAGCAGAATATGAATCATTTTTAAATTGATGAATGGACAAAGATACAGGCAGTTTTTCATGAAGAAATCGAAACTATACATAGGTGGATGAAAAAATTGTTAAATCTTTATTAGAGAAATGAAACCAAAACATTTTTGAGATATTATCCCACACCTATTAGATTGGTTAATATGATAGAAGAAGGAAATACAAACATTGGAGGGGATATGGAAAAATGGGACACTAATACCCCATTGGTGGAATTTTAAAAATAATCCAATCATTTTGAAGTGTTATCTGGTTTATGCTCAAAGACTTGTAAAATTATTTTAATTAATGCCTACTGACTTAACTAAAAACCCCTTAAGATAACTAGTCTTGCCTCTGAAAATGCATATTTAAATGCATTTGCATATTTATGCACATATATATATACAATCAATGAAGACCAATTTTAAGTAAAGTGTACATCAGTATATATTGTATAGGTATGAGCTAAAATAAGTGCTTTACACTTAAAACATCTGTAGAAAAAGGAAAAAGAAAATTCCCCTTTTAAACCATTTTACTTGGATTCCTTTGAACTCTAAAATTCTGCATTAATTTACACCCCATGTCTTTGCTACCATTTAGGATTACTATATCTCCGCTCATCTCTTCAAATCCTCATCCTACATGTCCATCATGGTAACTGAAGTTTAACTATCTTTAAGTAGTAGGGGTCCTGTAACTTCAACAAAAATGAAGTCGATTATGAATCTGATTCTATCTTCCGAGGGCAGAGAGGCAGGCCAGTGAAATTAAAGTAGTCAATCCAACAGATGCTTATAGACAATTTATAATTGTTTTGGATGCTATGAAGGATGTAAGCAATCTATTGTCATTTTCTCCAGAACTGTGATGTTTTTCAGTTAATAAAGGAAGTTTGAGACATCATACTCAGGAAATTTGGAGATGACATGAAACTGGGAAGGATTGTTAATATTTAATTTAGATGATAGAATTATCATCCAAAAAGGATTTTGAAAAACTGGAGTGTTGTACTCAAACAAATATGATAAAATTTAATAAATGTAAATGGTACTCCTCAGGTTCAGATGCAAAAGAAAGAGGATGGAAATTATATGTGACAGAGGTCTGGGTTTTTGCATAATTTCAACATATATAAAAGATAAAATGGTAATCTCAAAAACTAATGTCATATTAACTGACAACAGTAGGAGTATTATGTCTAAATGATGGCAGGTGATAGTTCTGTTTCCCACCCACCTTAACTTGTCAGATTATATCTGGAACACGATATTCTGTTCTGGGTGTGACATTTTTAATGAAGCATTGAAAAGCTTCAAGAAGTCTGTAAGACGGTTCACAAGATATTGACTTCTACCAGGATTGACGGCTTCCCAGTGATATTACGGAGAGAATTTGCTCTTATGGAAAGGATGCTATGACACAATATTCCAAATCTGTTTTGCCTCTGAGGATCTTAGATTATCAGTCTCTGTCCTAAACATGAATGTGTCAACACTGTCATTTCTATAATTCAGCAGTGCCATTAGATTATTTTCTTTGCCAAGGACATGTCTTCAAACGGATACTCCATGTGGACGAAGATTACTGCACTTTAATACAGATACTTTAAGAGATGATCTTTGAAAGTTGTTATTGACAGACAAAAAAATGTGCCCTCTTGCAGTCAACCTTGCAATGAGTCTAGTGATGACTTGATTTAACATTATACTAAAATATACACGAATATTAACATGCATCTACAATTCAATATGTCCCTGAGAAAACTCACCAAAGACAGTTCTTGCAGGCACCGATTCTCGATTCAGCCAGAAGGAAACTTGGGAGAGAATGACTGTCATGATGCAAGGGAGATAGGTTTGAATGACAAAATAGCCAATTTTTCTTTTCAAATGGAAATGTGCTGTCATAACTGTGTATTCACCTACATGAAAATAAAAAAGAAAAATTCATTAGAAAAGGAAAAAAAATCATTGAAAAGAGTAATATTGTCTAAATAGATTGAACACTTAGGTAGATCTGAAGGATTGCAATGTAAAAACAAATCCTAACTGTAGCACATTTTAAATATGAATATACCACTTTGCATCCAAATAGTTTGTTTTAACCTGAGGCAAATTTAAAATTTATGAAGAATTTCTAAGAGGACATACAATCATTCACTATCCTTTGTACTGTTTTCCTTCAAAAAACAAGTATGTTAAGAGCCTGTCTCTGATGCTGACATTCATTGAGCTCTTCAGATTTCTGTTACCCATAAGCGCCGGATTCTGAGAACTAATGTATTGGTCCTAACTATGTTTTTTGAATCTAGAACCTTAAGCACTGACCTCCAGTCACAACATGGTGTTACACAGCTGATTTTTTGACCCAATTCTTTCACTTTTAACCCAAATTTCAACTGCAGGATTCCCAATGTTCTGTCAGAACTAATTCAGTTTATTTGGTCCTGTTAGGATCCTTATGTCAGGCTTCTCTTTTCCCTAGGTTTTAATTATTGCCAGATGTAAGCTAATTAACCCTCACAGCTGTCTTCTCATAGATTTTTGTGCCTCTTAGTCAGAGCAGCAGCTTTTCCACAGTACAATAAAAGGCCAAAAGTAATTATCTAGAAATCAGAAACTGTACATGCACAAGTTCTCCAGAAAGAGTGGGAAATAAAAAATGAAATGAGGGGGGGAAAGTAACTAAATTTTTGGGCAAAGAATAAAATGAACATTTGGCAAAAGAAATTATTACTATTTCAACAAACTATATATTTCAGCCAATAAGTCACCCTTCTGATATCTCACTGCGATTCTTAGTCAGTTGATCTTGTACTCAGATGTGTCCAACTTGCCTGTACTAGATTTAATTGTCTCTTTTCCAATTGTTTGGCCTAGAAGATCATACTGATTTAATCTGGATCCATCTGGAGCAACCTGTACTGAATCAGATGCATTATAAGTCCAAATATAGGTGACTTCTGAAGTTGTATATGCATCTGTAAAAGAAAAAAATAGGAAAATATACTTTAATAGAGAACATCCTGAGCATGCAATTTCAAGGACCAGTGATGAAACATTAAGTAAATATATTTATCATTCATGCTGTTTTAGAGGAAAATGGTATTACTACAATTAAAACAACTTTAGTAGGGGTTGTATGAAAGACTCCAAGAACTCATACATGACTGTACTTTTTCTCTTTTTTCACAATTCCCATATGACTTATGCTTAGTAAGTTTATCTTACTGTTCCACATATAGATAAAAGGCAACTTTAAATCTGGAGGACTTAGAAAAAGTTAAACAACAAGAAAAAATGTCCTTAGATCAAATAGATAGAAAATGTGGCTTTTTCAAAGCCAGCATTAGAACTAGGCAACTATCATTATGTTCAAACTATTCTGATTCGTTGAATTAAATGTAAGGTAGTTAAGAGTAATTATTTGACAGGAGAGACTATTTCTTGTAACTGGCATAATGGAGAGGAATTTATTGCAGTGCACAATCAGAATGACAGCTATGTCACAAATGGTTCTTTAATTCTTATAGAGTTCGCTGGAGTTGATAAAATCAATGAGAATAGAGTAAGTAGGAATATAGTATTTCCTTTTATTTTTCTTCCAGATTTTCTTGCATGATTTTGGCTAGAAACAATGAGAACTTCTTGTATCACCCACTATTCTGAAGAATTCCACTTTAAGATGAGTGTAGCCAGTGAGATTGTTCTGCGAACCACAGACCATCTGCTCTTCTTCCAGGCTAGCCACTGCAGCCATCACACAGGGTGGCAACTATTGTCAAACGATGACTTGGCAAATGTCTCTGAAGTTGTACAATGGCCACAGCTCCTGAAGTCTCAGAAAAATTTTCACCAACCAAGCCTTGGGCACTTTCAGATGGCATAACACCAAAAACTGATGTGTTCTTACTAATGGAAGTGACATACAGATGATGTATTGCCATCTGCTCAACCACTGTACCTTAAGGAAAATAGGGCCATTCCATTTGAGTTACAGTTGAAATCTTATTTAGGTATTGTCTCCTTCTATTAGAATATGAGCTTCTTGAAGTCAAGGACTGTTCTGTTATGCTTATTTAGTTGCATTCCCAGTGCTTAGCTTGTACTTTGCACAAAGTAAGCACTATAAAAATAATATTTTTCATTCTTTCATTCATTAACTTGATCTACATTTTCCTAATGTTTTAAAGGCATTACTTCTTGAAATTCCACTTTTGAATGATGGTAGAGATAATTGATATTAAACGTAATTTTTCTTATATAGCCATGGAATTATGTATCTTAAGAAGCTATTTATAAATATTTTTAATGTCTCCACACTTAGGATCATATTGATTAAGGTATATATTAGTCACTCTGTAATTTAGTAAGCAATTGTTTTTAATTAACCAATCTAATGACTCTTCCATTGGGAAATATCAAAAGTAAGTTTTATGAAATGTGGAATTATTCCTAGTACTTCATTTGATGAAGGCCAAATAATGTCTACTTTTCTTAGAATCTAGTCTAACTTTTCTTAGA
Source organism: Myrmecobius fasciatus (assembly GCA_023553655.1). Taxonomy (NCBI): domain Eukaryota; kingdom Metazoa; phylum Chordata; class Mammalia; order Dasyuromorphia; family Myrmecobiidae; genus Myrmecobius; species Myrmecobius fasciatus. The sequence continues at coordinate 590,340 of JAJPUD010000077.1, read as the reverse complement.
AGAAAAATTCATGATTCTCACTGCCATCTATTTTCAAAAGGTAGCTATGTTTGATTACATAAATTACATAACAGCATTAGAAATTATTCACAAAACTCAGCATGCAACTTCACACCTTTTTAAATTGGGTTGAGTAGACAGACTACAGCCGAACCTCAAAAATGAAAGGGATATGCTCCTGAAGTCATTGCATTCATAAAACCACTCCATATTGGAGACATTACAAAAATTCTTATAGACTTTGAAGAGCTAAGTCTCCAAAAGGAGACAGAGGATGCTAATGATGATAGCTGATATCTACTTAGTGTTTATTATTTATAATATTATTATTATATTATTTTTAATATTATTTTTAAATTTTGAGTTCTAGAATCTATTGCTCTCTCCAACTCTTCTCCCAACCATTAAGGCAAACAATTAGATACCACTTATACTTGTAAAATTATGCAAGACATTTCCATATTAGCTGTATTTTGGAAAAGCAAAAGAAAGTGAGAAAATTATGTTCCAATTTACCCCCAGAATTCATTTTCTACAAATAGATTACAATTTTTCATTGAGTCCTTTGTAACCACCTTACATAATTGATCAGGACAGAGAAGCCTTTCACAGCTAATCATTCTTACAATATTGCTATTATTTAAATACAATATTTTCCCAGTTCTTCTAAATTCATTGAATTTGTTCATATAGGTATTGGCATGTTTTACTGTATTTTTTTTTCTGAAAACTACTCTCATCATTATTTTTAACACAATAGCACTAAAAACAATCACATGCTACAACTTCCCCAGTCATTCCTCAATTAATGAGATAATTTGCCACAACAACAACAACAACAACAACAAAAAAAAACTGCTATAAATGTTTTTGTACATATAGGTCCTTTCCCCTTCTTCTTGATCTATTTGGCATATAAAGTAAGGAGTTGTATTAGATCAAAGGGTATGAAGTTTTATAGCTCTTTGGCCATAATTCTAAACTGTTCTCTAGAATGGTTGGACAAGTGCACTTACTCCACCAGCAATTCATTAATATACCTATTTTTCCTCACAGATATTCCTGGCATTTGTCATTTCTGATAGATATGAAGTTGTACCTCTGAGTTGTTTTAATTTGTATTTTTGTAATCAATAGTGATTTCATATGACTATAACTTTTGATTTATTCCTCTAAAACTACTTATTTATATTCTTTGTTCATTTATCAATTGAGGATTGACTAATTTTAACTTTATTTTATTTAATATTTCCCACAGTTACATGTGAAACAATTTTTACATTAATTTTTAAAATTTTTGAGTTCTAGGTTTTTTCCCTTATCATCACATACCATTAAGAAAACACATGTGAAGTTATGTAAAACATTTTTTAAAAAGTCAAATTGTGGAAGGAAATAGATCTTTCAATCTAATGAAAATAAAAACCCTAAAAAAATTAAGTTAGAAAGAAAGAGATAGAGAAAGAAAGAATGCTTCAATTTGTATTCAGACACAATCAGTTCCTTCTCTGAGTATGAATAGGGTTTTTCAATATAAATCTTTCAGAATAGTCATGAATGATTATAGTACTGAGAATAGCAAAGTAATTTATAGCTGGTCATCCCAGAAGACTGTTATTACTTTGTATACAGTACATTTTACTTTGCTTGAGTTCATGGAGGACTTTCCAGGACTTTGTTTTTGTTTTTGTTTTTCTCTGACAGCATCCTGCTCATCATTTCCCATAGAATCTTATTTTTATAACGTTGACTCAGTTTCCTATGTATTTGAGAAATGAGGATTTTATCAAAGAAACTTGCTATAAAATATTAAGGTTACAGTATTTTATTAAATAGCTGACTGTCTTCTAACTAGCATAAAATATCAGAAAGTGTAAACCTAGTGATTTTTGTATTCTTTCTTTTCAAAACTCCTAACATAGATTTAATTAACATTTTTCCCTTACATCAAAGACTTCCTTCACAATTTTTTAAGTTGGGTGCAGAATGTTCAGATATGAACCAAAATGGTCCTTACACACTTATTCAAAAGCTTAGATTTTAATTTTTTTTCATTTTTGAAACTTACTGAACAATTAGTCTAAACTCTTTAAAGGAAAAAATAAGATGTAAAAAAAATTATACAGATCTAGAAAGTTAGAGATACAGTAATAAACCTTGCCTCTTCTATTACAAGGTGATGTAGATACCAAGTTCTATTACTGGTATAGCTTTTAAATAGGGAGGAGAACAATGATTATAAGAATGAACAAAGCTATAGGAAAAAGCAAGTTATCTTGTGGCAATATAGAAGAGGAAGGGTGGGAATAAGAATTCATATAGAACCTATTATGTCCCAGATACTATGCTAAACACTTTATATATCCTATTCCATGGATCCTCACAACAATCTTGTGAAATAGGTGCTATTATTATCCTCATTTTACAGTTGAGGAAATTGAGCAAATGAGAAGTGATTTGCCTGGATTACAGAACTAGTAACTGTCTAACCCAGGTTAGAGATTGGCAGACCAAGAGTAAATGAATAATAACAAGCTAACCCAAAACAGACAAATGTCCTTTAGTTTACTAAGCTCTTCTGGTATAGCTCATTGGGCAAACATATTCAGGTGTTTCAAATCATGACATTTAGTGCTTTGTTTTAAAAGAATCTTTTATTAGTTTCATTTAAAACATTGGAATAAGCTCTCTTTTGTTTTTATTTTTATGTACTGAATAATGTATAATTTTAAAGTATTTAATACTTTGTCCCAATAATACTGTTTTTGTCCTGAATTACTCATTTAGCTTAAATTTCTTACTGTGATCTTAAATTTTCATTTCATTCTGCAATGCAATTTATGCAATTCAAATGACTGCTTTCTATTTGTATGCACTCTAATTTTTACACTTCTGATTTCAACATTTCATATTATTTCTCAACATAGTTATTGAGTGTTCAATAGAGATTACAAATGCGAAGAAATCTTTGCAATAATAAGAACCTTTTAGTTAATCAAAAATGTCTGTGTATGTATGTGTATGTGTGTGTGTGAGAGAGAGACAGAGACAGAGATTGAGAGACACAGACAGAGAGAGTGAGGAAGGGGAAGTTAGATGATCAATGAATAGAATGCTGTGCCTAAAGTCAGAAAGACTCATGTTCTAAATAGTGTTTTAAAGAGTCATACATGAATGAAACAACTGAACAATTCTGCATATGTGTGTGTTTTTTTTTTGTGTGTGTGTGTAAGGGGGGGAGAGAGAGAGAGTGAGAGAGAGAGAGACAGAGAGAGACAGAGATAGAGAGACAGAGAGACAGAGAGAGAGAGAGAGAGAGAGAGAGAGAGAGAGAGAGAGAGAGAGAGAGAGAGAGAGAGGCAGATACACAAAATCAGTCAGGAATAGACAGAGGCAAATAGAGACAGATTGAAAGAGCAAGAGATGGATATAGGGGTGGGGTCAGGTCCCCTTTAGAATAATAAAATATAAGGTGAATGATGATCAATTTCTTATTCTAAAAAACCACAAAAACCCATGGATGCTCTAAAGATATTTTGTCAAACGGGTCTCAATGTGGCACACGTAAACTTTCTAAGGAGAATAAGGTACTGACAGGCAATCTTTTATAATGGTAAATTATAGAATAGTTGCCAAATGGCATAATTTCATCATGGAGGATTGCTTCAATGATGGAACCACAGGTCCAAATGAAATACTCCTTCTTTTGGGTGAAAAGTTATTGGTTCACATAGTGACCACAATATTGTACTGCAGAGGCAAGAGGGACATTGTGGGTGCCCAAAAGAACATAGCATCCAGAAAAGAAGTCTTCTCTGAAGTATGAATCTGGAACTTTTTCAGACAATCCTTTAAATCAGGGAGAAGATACTTAACATTTCCCCTGTGATTCAGGTAGGATCATGCTATGATCTGACTCCGAGTATTCCAACAACTGTTAATTGGTCAGAGATCTGGAGTCTTGACATGCACTGTGTATTCAGCAATGGTTATATCTGCAAAACAAGCTAAATATTTTCCCTCCAATTAATGACAAAATACCAAATGTCTTACACTTCATTATATAAGGGGTAGTGACATAAAATATTTTAAAGCATTTTAATATCAGTTGTTCAAAGTGCACAAATAATCGGATACTCAGAATTAGTAAGATCATTCCTAACTTAGGTACAACTTGCAATATAAGATAATTTTATATCAATGAAGGGCCTGTTCAAAGGGAATTATAAAAATATTTCCATGGTGAAAATAATAATAAAAAATATTGAAATAAAATCATAACACATCTAAGTTCGGATAGGATTTTAGAGATATTTATTAATTAAGAAAATAGGGATATTTATTAATCACCTATTATATGTCTTGAACTGTACTAAATTTTGGGTATGCAAAGAAGAACATGGCAATTCCTACTCTCAAGGAAATCACAATTTAATGAGAAAGAAAACACATAGAAATAAATTAAAGAAGAGAGGAGATTATTTGGTAGGATGGGTGTGAGGGGATAATGAAATATTTTAATCAGTCTGGGAAATGAATTGAAAAAGTAAGAGTTTCAGAGTTAATTTCATCTTGAAGAGTGATTATTTTCTAGAGATCATGAAATTTAAGAAAACAGCCAGGTGACAAATATCTATAGGTAGATTAAAAGCCCCCTGAAGCTAGGTACTATTTCCATTTTTTTTTTCTTTCTATCAAGATGGTTAGAATATTGAGAGTGTTTAATGCATGCTTGTTATATTGATTAAATTTAAGATTATAAGTATTTGAAACTGAAAAAAAGCATTTAAATGTAACCTAGAACAACTCTTCTATTTGAAAGATAGGAAAAATGAAAACCAAAGTGTTAAAAACTTGCACAAGATTATATTTCTCAATTCCTTTTAGAATACTCTTTGCATTAGCTTCCTTCCCTGACACTTTGCTAAATTTCTTTGCACTACATAACTACATAATAGTTTCTTTTTTTGCTTTAATTACTTCTGATGTTATCTCTCATGAGAGTGAATATACTGCTACAGACTTCTATTGGAAACTTTTCCTTGTGATCTTAATTGTTAAGGCTCTTCCCATATTTATCATATCTCATATTTACACATTTTATCACTTCAGTAGAATATGAGCTCCTTGGGAGGAGAGGTTTGTTTTAATTTTGACTTGCTTGCACATAACAGACACCTAAATGTTTGTTCAATTGGATCCACTAGAAAGCAGTGAATCAGCAAATTGCATTAAATGCATAAAGTGTTTAATAAATGTTTGTGTTGATGGACTGATAATAGAAATATAACTAAGGATAGAATTGGGTAATTTTTAGATAACTCTGCAAAAAAAAAATGAATGCTGTTGGATTATGTACATTCCCAGTGAAGCAATAGCTGTACCTTTGCCCATATACTTACAGCTGCCAAATTTCAGAGGACATGAATGAGCATCCATTGGAAAATCTTCCAAATGCATTGGACATTCAGCTTGCACTGTAAGCCTAAAAGTCAAAAGCCAATCTTTTGTTTAATCAGAAAAGCAAGATAAAGCAATTCCACTTAAATTAATGAATTTTTCATCCATAAAGAAGATGAGATTATAATATTATCTTAAGATAATTAGCAGGTAAATACATTTTTGATAGTTTCCTTTTCAATGATGCTTATAAAGGCTTATCTTTTTACTCAGTAAAAGCTTGAATAGTTGACCAGTTGACTCAAATCCAGGGAGGATGGAAAAATACATATAAATTGACAAAAAGATAATACAATTTCAGGTTGCTGAAAATAGTGGTGTGTGTGTGTGTGTGTGTGTGCACGTGCACATGCACACACATGTGTGTATTAAGAATCACCAAGAGAAATGCCACAATTTATCTGTTTCAAAGAATAAAGAAATGATGATTTTTGTCAAGGATTACTTTCTCATATAATTCTGAATGATATAAAAAATTAAGAGAGGCAGCTAGATGGGGCACCAGTCATGAAGTCAGGAGGACCTGAGTTCAAATCTGACCTCAGACACTTAACACGTCCTAGCTGTGTGACCCTAGGCAAGTCACTTAATCCCAATTGCCTCAGCAAAATAATGATGATAATAATAATAAATAAATAAGAAAATTAATTTCTTCATTTTTCTTTGTTACTAATGTTTATTAAAAAAAACAAAAAGAAAGAAAAAGAAAAAAGGAACACCTGGCCAGATTCCCCTAAAATATACAGCTAAAACTATTAGAATTAAATCTAAAAATAAACAAAAAATCTTAAGTAGAGAAATAAATTTTAATTAGATTTTTATGTTTTAATATAAGGTATAATGTCAATTATTGATCTGAGAAAGTTCTAATACAAGAAAGCAATATGACACTTTTATTAGTTAGAAAATTATCCAAACTTTCATTCAACACTCTACTTAGGATGCATGAAAACTAGTGCTAAATGAAAATGACAGTGGAATACCCATCTCCCAGATTCAGGAAATTCATTAGAAGTTATATAACTCAACTTCCTCATTCTACTTATTAAAAAAATAGAGATTTAGAAAAATAAGATCCCATAAGTTATTTACAGAGTTAATATTTAAAAGATAGTTATTTACATTCAAAATTGGGTGTAATTTTCAGCTCCACCATAGTTTCTCTCAATTTAGAAATTAAGATTGTATTTAACTTCAATATTTTAATTAATGTACTCCTAAAATATGATGTTTCCAACATTCTGAAATTTTATTTTCCTCATTTAACTTAAAGACTCAATTTAAGGCTCTTATTTTAATCTTGAACTAAATCTGATGAAAGTGCAACATCAGTTGGAGCTCTTACCCTTGGATTAGGTCCTAGAAACAGGAAGCAAGATGAAACATTCACAGTGAATAACCATCTTCTCACTATTATTCAATAATTTAGTCATTACAGACAGAAGTCTACAAAGGAATATATCTGTGCTTCTGGGATTCATTTTCCACAACTAACACCTTTTTTGTATACAATCTGATATATATTAACAGATTGATATTTACTTCTGAAAAATTATATGTTCACCACTTAACATGACCAACTACCCATGTCTATAAAAACATATTTTCTCCTAGCTATCAATATTTCAAAAAAATGACATTCCCAGAAACTTTTTTTTCTTAAACATCAGTTTTCTAGTGTTGGCTTTGATTTTCTCCAAGTTAGCTAAAAGTAATACCTGTTACTTGCAGAAAGAAAGAAAGAAAGAAAGAAAGAAAGAAAGAAAGAAAGAAAGA